>ML785263.1:432728-449934 GCA_009831015.1 Picea engelmannii
CCCCCCCCCCCCCTCCGTTAAAGGTAGAACGATGAGGGGGGTCAGGAATGAAACTTCGGCCGCAGATTTAGGAGGGTAGATCTTGATCATCCAAACCTGCCTGCTCGTTAAAATGATGCACCAACCCCCTTTAAAACTATGGGATAAACGGGTTTTCCAAATCTCTCTTTTCACCCAAGGGGACGCTTCTTTTAGGAAAATATCCCATACATGATTATGTGCTAACATTAGACTCTATGGGGGATGGCATGCCCCCTATGGGATGCCAAGAACTCTTTTGTAGCTTCAGTGCCTTGCTGTTGGGCTATGGATTCATTCTCAAAACTTAAAGATAAAAGAAAACAATATTTACAAACGTAGAAGAGCCATGTGTGGCTCAAGAGAAACATTTCTTCTGGAAATGCCCATTCACAAGGCCATTGAAAACTTCTTGACCCTTCAAATCTCGCAACCTATAGGTATTATTCAAAAATACTTCATATATTTTGAGGGGCCCGACCCATAGGGCTTCAAATTTGTCGTGCTTTCCCTTGTCTTGCTTGGGAGCATCCCATTTTAGTACCAGATCTCCCATCTGGAAATCTTCCTTCTTGGCCTTCCTGTCGAAAGCCTCCTTGATCTTCTGTTGATGGTCCTGAACTCTATTCATCACCTGCTCTCTGGCCTGCTGGACCTCTACCAGCTAATGGATTCTTATGATCATATCATCAGGCTCTCCTTGATAATCCTGGAGGAATTTTTCTACATGTATGGCTAGCTAAGAAGGAAAGACAACTTCTGTCCCATAGACCAATTGGAAAGGGGAGATGCCTATGGATCTCTTTTTGGTCACTCGATAAGCCAATAGAGCAAATTTTATCTTTGAATCCCTTGCCTTTTTATTGTCCTCTAACAGTCTTTTGATGATCCTTATCAGGATTTTGTTGGAGGACTCTGCTAAACCATTGCCCCGGGGATAGTATGGGGTGGAGTGAATCAGTGTGATCCCAAAGTTCTCAAAGAATTTGACTAATGGTTCAGCTTTGAAAGATGTTGCGTTATCAGTAACAATCTTGCTTGGGAAGCCGAATATTGTGATGAGGTCTTCCAGGAACCCAATGATCACATTATGGGAAGCACTGCTGGTGGGGATAGCTTCTATGCACTTGGTAAATAAATCTGTGGCATTCAGGATCCATCTGTGTAGTCCACTAGAGGCACTGTGAATCTCCCCAATAAAGTCTAGGCCCCACTGTTGGAAAGGTCCCGAAACAACCACAGGTTTTAAGGGCATAGACTTAAGTTGTTTCTTTCCTGAGAACCTTTGGAATTTGATGCAGGCTTTGACCTCTCTACAGACGTCAGTGAATAAGGTGGGCCAGTAGTACCCAGCCCTAAGGATTTTATAGGTTGTGGTTTTCTAGAAATGGTTCCCTCCACATAGGCTATCATGAAATTCAACAATGATCCTTTGAGCCTCTTGTGGATTCATACATTTTAAAAGCACCCCCAGGGGGTCTTTCCAATATAGAAATTGATCAACAAGGCAATACTTGACTGCTTTGAGCTTTAAATATCTTTCCTTATTCCTTTGCAGGCCATCAGGAGGTCGCAACTCTTGAAAAAAATATATGACATCCTTGTACCAAGGTCATCGCGCCAATGGGTGTTCTGCTTGAGGGTCTACACCAAACAGTTGATTCTGTTGATTTTCTGAGCATTCATTAATGAAACTTACCCCCAAATATTTGCAATTTTCTTCAGCTAATAGCTTGGCTAAACCTTGACCTTTGATCAATTTGGTAGGCCTTATCTCCAGATCAAACTCCAGGATCTTGGCTATCCATTTACTCCTTCTCTCGTATATGTCAGGCTGAATAAGAATGTCCTTCACAGCAGCTGAGGGAACATAAGCAATGATTTTTTACTATAGGACATAGACTCTAAAATATTTGAGATATTTCACCAGGGCATAAGTCTACTTCTCCATGATGTCATACCTAACCTCAGCATCCCTTAAGGCTCTGCTAAAATAGGCAATAGGTTTCTCCAGCCCTGCATCATTTTTTTGTAGTAAAGCAACAGCCACTGTGTCAGATGAGGCAAAGGAGAAAATAAGGAAATCCTTTGAGTAATCGGGACTGATAAGCACATGAGCTTCAATCAATTCTTTTTTTATCTACTCAAAGTAATTTCAAGCCTCAGAAGTCCATCTTACTTCATTTCCCTTTCTCAACATAGTCATTATAAGATTTACCATTTCAGCAAATTTAGAAGCAAACCTCCTTAGGAAATTAATTTTTCCAAGGAAAGACTGGACTTCTTTCCTAGATATTGGGATTGACAAGGCTTGGATCGATTCAACTCTGCCAGGATCAATCTTGACTCCCACTACTGATACTATATCACCCAGTAACTTTCCCTCCTTCATGGTGAACAAAGATTTTTTGGGATTCAATGAAAGGCCAAAACTCCTGCATTTCAGAAAAACCTTCCTTAAATGACAATAATGTTCTTTATCAGATTTGGAAAAGGATTTGATGTCATCTAGATAGATGACCACAAACTTATCCCTTTCCCCAATGAAATCTATGTCCATGGCTCGCTGAAACGTTGCCCCTGCATTCATCAATCCAAAGGGTATTTTAGCATACATGAATGTGCCCCATGGAGTGGTAAATGTTGCATTTTCTCTGTCCTCAAGCAGAACAGAGATTTGATTGTAGCTAGAGAAGCCATCAATCATGGAAATCCTGGATGCTCCTGTCACCCTCTGCAATATATGTTCCTTCTTTGGCAGGGGGTAATTTTCCTTCCTTGAGCTCCTGTTCAGGTTTCTAAAATCCACACAGAGCCTGATTTCCCCATTCTTCTTCCTTACTGGGACCAAATTGGCCACCCACTCTAAATATCTCAATGGCACGATGGTTTGGGCATGTAGCAGCTTCTTCACCTCTTTCTCCATGATAGGCAGCAACATAGGATTGATCTGTCTTAGTTTCTACCTAAATGGATTTGCCTCCTTTTTCAATGGGATTTTATGCTCAGTGACATAAGTGTCATAAGTTTTGAGGTCTTCATAGGTCCAAGATAAAACATCCACAAATCCCTCAATAATTCAGCGTACTTGGCCCTCTGCTCCTCTGTTAGGATTTTTGACAATTTGACAAACTTGGGTTCATTCTCGGTGCCAATGTTGCACTAAGTTGTATCAGCATCATCATCTGAGATCTTCCCCTTCAATGCCACATCATTTATATCAAAAATCCTTTCCAAAGGAACCATTCCCTTTGGAATATGATTGTTGGGTAGCTACACAATGTCATGCTCTGTGATCAATATGCATCGCTGAAAATTCTTCAACAGTCTCCAAAAATATTTTGATCTCAAGATCATCCTCGAACACCCTCCAATGTTTGACATTTTCAGGTATGGAGGGCCTGTATTTTACTTCTACATCATATCTGAATTTGGGTGGTAGGGGCACTTTGAAATTGCTTGCTGATGTAGCCAGAGAATCAACCATTGTGTTCTTATCTCTTGGAACGAATGAAATGTTAAATGCTGAGAAGAAACTGTTGATTAGGTCCCATACCTCATTTCTGTAACTCCTAAGTTGAGGATGATTGGCCTGATAGGCGTTTCTGATCTGCTAGACT
Source organism: Picea engelmannii (assembly GCA_009831015.1). Lineage (NCBI taxonomy): Eukaryota > Viridiplantae > Streptophyta > Pinopsida > Pinales > Pinaceae > Picea > Picea engelmannii. The sequence goes on from ML785263.1 coordinate 436,367, forward strand.
ATCAATTCTACATCTCTGAATACTGCTACCTCTTGAATCCCCATTTCCTTTGCAGCTCTTAAACCTAAAACAAGGGCTTCATATTCTGCCACATTGTTGGTTATTTCAAACTCTAACTTGTATGACAGAGATATGGTTTCCTGAGCATGTGACACAAAAAACACTCTGGCACCAACGCCTTCCCTGGAAGAGGCTCCATCAAAGAACATTTTCCTGACACGAGTGATGGGGGGAGAAATTTCATGAGAAGTAGTGGGCTTCTTTCTAAGTTTTAGAAGAGGCTCAGGAGCGTTAGTGAGTTGTAGTAAACTGGAACCTAAATCAGTGTCAAGAGTAAAGATATGATGGTTTGCAGGATTGGCTTCGTCACTGATTATGTAGGCCAGCTGGGATTCTTTGTACAGTCTCCTATGTTCCCCCCCAAACACTAGAATAGTAGCATAAGTTAGGTCCATTTGCAGGGTTCCCCCAAGTCTTTTTATCCAGGATCTTGAAAACAACATACCAAACTTGGGGGGAACATAATCTACTATAATGTCCATGACCACACTTTTCATGGGCAGCTGAAATAGGGTCACAACCAAATCTTTGATGACTCTGAGACATTGGACTTTCTTGGAGTCAAAGGAATAGAGGTCATGATAGGCTCTGGTGACTTCTAGTCCTAATTATTCCATGACAGTTTTGGGCATGAGGTTATGGGAAGCCCCTGAATCCATCAAACAGTTGTGTAGCACCTTGTCATGTATGTTCAAGGATTTATAGAAGGGAGGGGATGAATCATTTCTATCTTTTACCATAGGACCTAGAATGATTGTAGGCTTTTCATCTTGCAAATTGATTGAGTCTATGGGATGGCACAAGATTTCAGACTGTAATAATTTGGAGAGGCATTTTTTTAACACTTCATGTTTGATCAGTTCGAAGAGGGGCATAGGGATTCTGATTTTTTGAATTTCATGCTCAAAGTTAAAAGAGGATGAAAACTTTGGAATTTCCCTTACTTCAAGAACATGAATCTGGACCATTGGAGAGAGGGGTCAAGCCTTCTTACCTTTGTTATTGTCTGCTACTTCATTAGCAGGTTTCTCCATTCTAGTGAGTTGTTCAGGAACATCAGGTGCTTCTGTCCTCTTCTTTGATCTTAGGTTATACTTGTTTTGGCTTTTGCTGGCCTTGTCTCCCTTGATTATCTCATTTAGTTGACTGTCCATGAGATATTCCTCGTATGCTGATTGAGTGAGATGAGGAAAAGGAGAAGTATCTCCAAAGTAGTGGATTTCAAGATCAAGCTCGTCTATTTCCCCTTCTTCATCATTAGCTACAAAATTATTTTGAAGAGGGGGCTAAATCTTCTGATCTTCTCCATCTCTTCCCCTCTGGTCCCTTTGCATAATCTGGGGAGCATTATTATTTGGCCTCCTAAAATTTCCTTTATTTTCGTCATTCTGAGGATTTCTGTATGTTTGCTTCCTCTCCACCTTCATTTTCTCCATCTCTGTGGATAGAGAGTTCACTATCTTGGTCAATTCATCCATTTGAGGGTGAGGCACATAGGGGCCAGAAGTCGAGGCTTCAAATATTCCCTTTCTCCTGTCTGCATCAGTCTTATTTCTCAGTCTGTCAACTGCCAATACATTAGATTCCACCTCTATGGCCGCATCTTGCATTTGAGCTAGGGAGTTAGCTCGTATTTCTCTCAATAGAAGGTAGAAGTCAGGGTCAAAAGCATTAGCATAAGATATTTTAGCGGAGGCTTTTGTGAGTTTTATCTCAGGATCTTATAATACATCTTATTGAACCTTTTGGAGAAGTCAAAGATAGACTCTCCTTCCTTTTTCTTCAAGGACCCAAACTCTGTCATGTAATACATGAAATCTTTTTTATCTCCCCACTACCTCAAGAACGCATTATCTAGAGCTTCAATCCTGGTAATAGATCTGGGGGGCAATCCCCTAAACCATTTCCTTACCTCACCATCAAGGCTCTGAACAAAGACTCTCATCCCGACATCTTCATTTTCAACGTTCAGGTTGTCTACGTAACTGTAGAAGGAAACAAGGTGCTCTTCCGCAGTTATGTCCTCTTCCCCGGTGAATTTAGGCATATAATTCAAGTAATCTCCAGCAGGGAGAGGATTCATAGGTTGAGGTAGGATTAAGTGGGCATATCTGGCAGCCACTATGGCATCCATTCTGTTTAGAGGGGGATTAGCACCTGCCATAGGAACAATAGGTGTAGGAGAACTAGGAGGAGACGAGGTTTGAATCGGAAAGACAGGAACTGAGGTGATAGGACGAGAGGGAATCAATAGAAAATTTGGAGAACAGGTTTGCAGGCTAAAAGGGACAGAAATTTCCCTTTCTCCAACAACAGTAGTAATAGGAGAAGGGGTGGTAAAACCCAGGGTAGGAAAATATACAGAGGTGTTGGGTCTAAACTAGGGTACCACCTCGGGGGAGAGGAGAGTGACAAGGGTTTCTCCTACCAATTGAAGATCAGGAGGAGAAAACTCAACATTAACACTCCCAAAATTTAGACTACGGGAAACTCCAACAGAAGGTAAATAAACAGGATGAGATGAAGGTGTTGGAGTTTCTATAAAACCATGAAAATCGTTAGAAATACCTGTTTTAGTAGTAGAAGTACCTCCTCCAAAGGAATTTCCCTTTCTGATAATATTCTCTGGGTTAGCTTTAGGTGGTGCTAACAGCAGCTGAGGAGTAGACCTTGTATGTCTGCCTTTAGAAGCCATGGCTAAAACAATGGAGTCTCTTGTGGGTTCACATCAATGGAGTCCCCCAGCAGAGTCACGTGAGTGGAGTCGCTATGTGCACAGTAGCAATCTCAATAGTTCTGATATCTGATGCACCTTCATAATCAGTTAGTCATTATCGTTCAATCCCGGGGAATATATTCAACTTCGTCCCCAGCAACGGTGCCAGAAATTTTAGTGTCAGAAGTCACTACTGGATTGCGATAGAGGCATAGCCCAACGGCCATCATTTTATGTCACAAATAATTTAATGGGGTGGTCGAATGGATAGAGACCCAGGAAGGTATCGCTTTAACTCAGGAAACCAGGCCTGGTATGTAAAAAAAGGAGGTCTTGATCTAACTTCTGTCAGTGGGTTGATTATAAAATGAGCAGATGGAAGACTTAGTAGGAGGAGTGAGAAAGACTGTCTTGGGCATCAGGCCTTTCAGCAGATTGAGGAGGAAAAACTCATAATACAAGATCCTCTTGGTTCAGAGTTTCAAGGAACTGAAAGGTGATTCAACTGGATCTTCCAATTCCAAATCATTCAGCGTTGAGAAAATACAAGAACTGATTAGAAACGATGAAACTATTAAAGTGATCCAACCTACATCATCCTATAACAGCACAACTCGACTAGATCCTCCAATTCCAAGTTGTTCTAACACAGTGTAAACAGAGAGATGGAAAGAGGCTAACATTCATAAGACAAGAAATCTCAAATGCCAATACATAACTAGAGCAACCAGTGCTTCACCAAGCTTTACAGTCGGGAGCCTTGCTCAACCATTGACACTTACAAAAATGGAAAAACTGCCTACATATACTCACAACGAAAAACAACAGCAAAAATGAGATATTGCATTAAAAACATTGCGTCTACATGTCTACTGGCAGTCTACGCATGCAGATTCTGAACGATCGTTCACTTATGACCGATGCAATCAGACTCCTGACAATCTTGTGGAAGAATCGACATGCCTTTAATCCTTTGTTGGACTTTCTATTTATAGTGGAGACGATGTCTAACCACCTCCAACAACTTCAATAACTGCTTCCTTGGGATCAAGAGCAGCCCTGGTCAACTCTGCCCCTTGGGACATGGAGGTTTTCTCATGGTGCCACCTGGATCGGCTAAACAGTTTAATGGATAAGGCGTGGAGGCTAGTGCGAATACTAGGGCACATGACGGTGCATGAACGAAGGTTATAAGGGGATGACGTGGAAGGGAGAGGGATAGATGTCAGAGGACAAGGAGGAGCGAATGGAAGTGGGCCAGGTCACATAGACAAGTGGGGAACATATGGCAGGGGAGAAGACAACATAGGAGGCAACACGATAGGAGGGTTCCCCCATAACAATACCATTCCATTATGGACCCCCCCCCCCTTATTAGAGGAAAAACAACAAAGGGGGTTCGGAATCGCTTGAGAGTTGTTGATCCGGGCACCTTAATCTTGATTGTTTGAGAGATGTACGCCCAATTATGGACCCCCCCCCCTCCATTAAAGGTAGAATGACGAGGGGGGTATGGAATGAAACTTCAGCCGCATATCTAGGCGGGTAGATCTTGATCATCCAAAACTGCATGCTCGTTAAAATGGCACGCTAGCCCCCTTTAAAACTATGGGATAAACGGGTTTTCCAAATCTCTCTTTTCACCCAAGGGGATGCTTCTTTTAGTAAAATATCCCATACATGATTATGTGCTAACACAACCAATTCTAATTTGCTTAAAGGAAAAAGGAAAAGGAGGAACAAGAGAAAAATAGAAGGAGAAGCATACTAAGGTTTGTTCTTTGAGATTTTGTTGAGATAACTCAGTTTTCATTCATTACTTAATTCATTAGAATCCTAATTTTTTTTTATGATAGCAGGGTCCTATTGTAGACAACAAGATTCAGGGCTAAATTACATCATTCAGACACTTGTTTTTCAGAGGTGTATATCTATCTTTGATAGTCTGTGTAGACTTGTCTATTTTTGAATTAGATTTCATGACTGAAAAAGGCTATTGTGCAGAGTTGCATGGGCAAGAATTTGTGGCAAGTTGATCCAGCTTTTAAATTTCAGTTTTTAATTTTCTGTCAGAAGTCCTTTTGTATGTTTCATCAGGGATGTCTAAGTTTGAATTTGGTCCAAAACTTCCTTAGGAAATTTTGTAAAGAGAATGATTCATTGATGAATTGGAATGAAATAAAGGATTTCTTTATGTCTCATCTATTTTGATTATTGACTTGGTGTCTTTACTTCTGTCTCTATATTTATTTCAGCATCTTATATGTTCAGAAAATTACATAAATAATGATTTTTTTAGCAAGCTTTTATTTATAAAATAACAGCCTAAGCACTTGTAGACAATACTCGTGAAATAGGATACCAATTTTGATGGTTATAAACAAAGGGTGATATTCCCATCTATCTTTCTTTAGCCAAGAGGGATCTAAAAATGTTTGAGTAAGATCATTTCCTATCTTTTCCTCAACAAATCTCTTTTCCAACTATGTCAAAAAGAGAAAAGATTGTTGAGTGAACTTGTCTCTTTCACACTCATAAATTGGTTTTGAAAGGACATCTAGTTGGTGTAAGTTTACCCCTTTTTCAAACCAAGTAGACTAAGTTTACGAAAAAGGAAATTTTTTGGTGTTAAGTTGTAATTGCATCTCATTCTCTTGCTTGTACAATTTTTTTCTATTTTCGGTTCTTGCTTTCGCATTATAAGCCTATTACCTCAGCAATTTTCATCATCATCCAAGCAGATCCTTTCTTATATCCTTTGCAACTTGACACCCTATACCCAAGAGGAAACATTCCCCCAAGTGTCCATATCTTGAATGAAACTAATTGCTTTGAGCATAGGTATGTTCCATTGTTGGAACTAGTTTCTTATTAGTGACACTCGTTTCCTCCTCTCTATCATAGAATTCATTTGACTATGAAAAATAAAAAAAATACAGGTGAGAAAAGTATATTCTCTTATATTGGCAATAGTCATGTCGCCTTTGAATAGAGAAAAAAATTTTGAGTCCACTTTCCATCAAAATTTTGTGTTTAGCATGACCTTAGGAAGTTGAGATTGTTACTTAGAGTTTACTCCCCCGACTAGTTACTCTTCCACTCCCTATGGAGAGTTTGATTGGTGCCTCCTGCATCACAAAGTTTCATCATGGAGTCTATGTTGTCGGAGTCTTTCGAATGTCTCATGCTCTTGTTCAAAGGAGGTCTATGAGCATGTGTCATCCATTTCTCTGAACTCTGTACTTTGCATGTTGGCCATACCCTCAGTGTGTCTCAAAGTTACATGAAGTTGTAGTCCTATATTTCACCCTGGTCCTACTTTCATTGTTGGTAGGTAACCTTCAACCCAATTGTTGACATTTCATCATAGGTCGTCAACTGAGGGGTTTACCTTGTGTTTTATGGAAAGAAATATATTCACACATTGGGATTCGTGCAGTGTCTTGGATGCCATTAGCCTTATTGGTGGCTTCCTTGTCTTTGTCAATAGTTTTCCTTATTGGTTGTTATTTAGAGGGTATTTTTTGTGTACCACTTGCATCTAGTGCACACGAAAGACACACAGGGTCGTTGATTCGTGAACATGTTCTTCGTTCGATTTCACCCAAATCAGCAAGCTCCTGCTTTGTACCTCATGTTGAATGATGAGAAATGAATTAATGCTCTTCTTTCAGTGGGTTTCCTTCCATCGACTTCGGGCCATCTATTCTTGAAATGAGAAATAGAGTGCTATGAGTACCTAGAGGCTTGCAGTCATCAGTGGCAGGTTCTCCCTCCATCGACAGTTGGGAATACAACAATGTCTCCTCATCGATGGGTTATTCAAGTGTTCAACCTCAACACCTTTATTCACACTTGTAAGAATGTACTCGATTCCTTGATACCTACTTTTATTATCGGTAGGTTGTCTTGTGTTTGTTAACAGTATACCTTACAATAATATCCCATACAAAATTTCTCATACCCTCGACTCTTATTTATACTAAATATGTCTATCAAAAGAACCATCTAGAGGAAGATCCTTCTAGAAGTGGAAGATTCTATTAGGTCTTCTTACATTGGACTTATTCTTCCTTATTGCTAGACCTTATTAATATTGACCTTTATTACATGGAAATATATTATTCTACCTACGTGAGGGGTTAGGTCCCTAACACATATTTTGACCATGTCATTGACATTTCTAGTCCTCTGCCTTCTGAACAAGAGATATTTTTACTCTCCTCAAGTACTCTCCCTCCAAGTCTTATGGAGGTTCCCTTTGACTGGGATGGTCTTGTGGGGTATCAAATTCCTTATTCTATTCCTTTTCAAATAAGGGGCATTCTCTGATACATCATTGAGAAGGTAACCTCCATGATTATTTTATCCCCCTCTACCTAGAAAGATTTGGGTTTTCCCAAGCTTGTGTCAGTTGTTCTTAAGTTGTTGACCTTTCAAAGAAGTCCTGCATGGGAGGCCTAGCATCCTCCAAGACGTGTTGCTTAGAAAACTCCCAATGAGTTTGGTTTAATCTCTTTTCCGACTCTCTCAAAAAGAAAAAATATTTTCGAGTGAACTTTTCTCTTTCACACTCGTAAATTGGATTTGAAAGGACATCTATTTGGTGTAATTTTTCCCCTTTTTCAAACCAAGTAGACTAAGTTTATGAAAAAGGACATTTTTTGGCGTTAAGTTTTAATTGCATCTCATTCTCTTGTTTGCAGTATTGAGCCTATTTTCGGTTCTCTCTTTCGCATTATAACCCTATCACCTCAGCAATTTGCATCATCATCCAAGCAAAGACTTGCTTATATCCTTTTCATATTGACACCCTATACCCAAGAGGAAACATTCCCCCGAGTGTACATATATTTCATGCACCTCCTTGCATTGAGAATAGGTATGTTCCATTGCTAGAACTAGTTTCTTATTAGTGACACTTGTTTCCTCCTCTGTATCATAGCATTCAGTTGACTATGAAAAAAACCAAAAAATACGGGAGGGAAAAGAATATTATCTTATATTAGTAGCATTTGTGTCGCCTTTGAACAGAAAACAAACTTTTGAGTCCACTTATCATCAGAATTTTGGGTTTAGCATGACCTTAGGAAGTTGATCTCATTACTTAGAGTTTAGTCCCTTGACTTGTTACTCTTCCAGTCCCTATGGAGAGTTTGATTGGTTCCTTATTCATCACAAAGTTTCATCATGGAGTCTATGCTAATGGAGTCTTCCATATGTCTCATGCTCTTGTTAAAAGGAGGTTTATTATCCTGTGTCAGCCATTTCTCAGAACTTTTGAATTTACATTTCGACCATACTCTCAGTGTGTCTCAGAGTTACATGAATTTGTAGTCATATATTGCACCCTAGTCCTACTTTCATCATTGGTAGGTAACCTTGAACCTAGAAGTCAAAATTTCATCATTGGTCGTTGATTGGGGGGTTTCCCTTGTGTTCAACAGCAAGAAATCTATTCACACATTGGGATTCATGCAGTTTATTGGATTCCATAAGCCTTATTGTTGGTTTCCTCTCCTTTTTCAACATTTTTCCTTATTAGTTGCTATTCAAAGGGTCTTTTTTGTGTACCTCTTTCATCCAGCACATGCGAAATATGCACAGGTTCGTTGGTTCGTGAACATGTTATTTGTTCGATTTCCTCCAAATCATCAAGCTCCTACTTTGTACCTCATGCTGAATTATGAGAGATTCCTTAATTCTCTCCTTTTAGTGGGTCTCCTTCCATCGACTTCAAACCATCTATTCTGGAAACGAGACCTAGAGGCTTGCAGTCATTAGTGGCAGGTTCTCCCACCATCGACAGTTGGGAATACATTAATTTCTCTTGATCGATGGATTCTTCAAGTGTTCGAACTCAACACCTTTATTCACACTTGTAAGAATGTACTCAGTACCTTGATAGCTACTTTCATTATCAGTAGGTTGTCTTGCATTTGTTAACGGTATACCTTAATGACCGATAATCAAATGAAGTCTCATTGTGTTCGACCTCAACTCCTTTATTCACACGATGTAGACTTGCACCTTTGGTGGATCATGTAGAAGACTTGAAGACATCAGTTCATAGTTGCAGCTTTTCTGAGTTGTTGTTATCTTTCATTTGACCAGTACCTATGTGACCTCAGTGACCATGGGAGATCAGATTGTACTCCATTACATACAAATATCTTTAGATTGATTTCGAGACTGGTTTTACTAGGCCATGTTCATGAATATCACAGCCTATGGAATGTAGCCACCTTTTTATTGCCTATTCATGGTCATGAACAGTTGTTTGGTAAATTTTCACATGGATCTGCAGTGTAATTGAAATTGGCAACCATGTGCGCAAAGTTAGTACAGATTGTAATATTCTCATGAGCAACTAGTTCATCCAGTTGGGTCTCCATTACTCCACTTTTGTGTATTATAATTTATTTCATCCATCGCAGATACTCCTCTGACCTCACACATTAGGGGCCATCTGTTATAGAAATATTTGCCTAACCCTATGCAAATTTTCTCAGAAGGCCTTTTTCATTTCCCTATGCAAACTTGAAGTCACTTTTTTCAATTCCCAGAGATAAAAATAATATTTTTCCACATATACGCTCCCTAAATACTATACAACATGCATATACGTAGGTTGCACCATTACAGCCCGCATACATCAGGTTTTGTTCCCAAAATTAAAAAAATGGTGTCAAGTTTCCATGTCACGTCACGAGATCCATGATCTTTGACTTTCCATATACTGGAAACGTTCCGACTTGACCCTTCAGTTCCATTTGAAGGCTATAAATGGGCCATATCCAAGCTCTGGAAAAGAGGAGAAGAAATCAACTTTGAGAGAAAATTTACTCTGGAGAAATTATTCACTTCATATTGAGTCTTCATCCCTTTATCCTTTTAAGTTTGAACACAATGTTCAGCCCCCAATATCTTCCCTACTTGATTGAGAACCTCATTGTCTCTCTTATATGAGCTTGCCTTTGGTGGAGGATTGAAGTGGTGGAGGCCCAACTGGAAGGGACTTAATTTCTCTATTTTGAACCATGTCGACACAGAATTTTGTCATTCATACACTTTTGTTGATTACAATTTAGTAGAAATTCTCTTTTTTTGTCCCATTAATGTCTTGCAAATATTTGAATTGTTATTATGTGGGCATATTTGTTATGAATATTGATGGATTATGTTATTGAATGTGATAACTTTATATATCGCCACCATATGTGTGCGTATTTTGGTTCTTGAGGACAAGCTGCAGGTGTATTGCTTTGAGTCAAGTGCTCAACGGTGGACTTCATCAAATGTCTGGAGGAGGTAGGATCTTTATCTTCTCTTGTTAGAATATTTGTCTATATAGCATAGGAGATTAAAAAATGAAAAATTCACCTCTCCTATCAAGTCGCATCTTTTCACTAGATCTCGTAGATATCAATTCGAGTCTTTAGCTAGATCTTGCAGATGTCCAGTCGAGTCTTTCATTAGGTATAATATTTGAACCTTCCTTTCATCTTCCTTTGTGAGTTGACCTTTTTTCATCCATCCGATACATAAATCGATGACAATATAAGCGTCAACGAATGAAACAAAGCTTGGGGGGCCATGTCTCCAAACTTTGATTATCATTCTAGAGTTAAGCAACTAGTTTTTCAAGCTATGGGAAGAGTACCAACCATCCATGGGTATCCCTCAAAACCTTTGGAAATTACGTTGGGAAATTACAAGCATACTTTAATTTTGTTTCAAGCTTGTGTAAAAATGAAACCAATTCTTAGCTTAGTATTTGTTTTTTCTCGTGCTTGTAAATACATGAGAATGTGACTGAGTATACTTTTATCAATTTTTTGTACTCATAAAGGTTATACGAAAAAGGAACCCCTGGATTTTTCTTTAATCTCTTTTCATACTCTCTAAAAATGAAAAGATTGTCGAGTGAGATTTATTCCTTTCACACTCTTTAAAAGGTTTGAAAGGGAATATTTCGAGTGATAGTTTATCTTTTTTCGGCCCCAAAAAACTGGTTACGAAAAATGAACATTCTAATCAAGCATGATTAGAAAAGTTCTCCCATGTATTTTTTTACACTTTTTTCGGGATTGGGAGACTAAATTTACGAAAAAATCATCCATGGAGTCGCCTTTAAGTTCTTTTTAAGACTTTCTAACATGAAAAACCACCAAGTTTTCCTTCTTTAGACTCACTAAACTACACATTGAAGGGCCCATATGGGAACAAACCCTTAATTCTTCCAGTTCGTTAAATAAAGGAAGAGGAACTTACCGAAGGTGAGTTATATTGAGCATGTGTTACCCTCCTCGAGCTCGTTAAATGAAAAAGAGGTACTCATCTATATGTATGGGGGAAAAATTGAACGAAGTGGGTCAAGTTTTGGGGAATCCTTTATGGTAGTTATTTTCTCTCTTGAACATGGCACCTGTTTGTGTCTTGTCTTACAGTTGGGTAATTTACTTGTCTCTGAGTCATATCAATTCCTTGTGTTTCCATACTTTTTCATCCAGTCGAAGAGTTCTCTTATTGTTGTCACATTATATTATTTGTACTCATCGAGTCAATGCTTCCAAGTCAATTTTTGTGCCTCATCATTTTCAAGGGAATTTTCATTTCAAACCATCCATCTACATTATTTCCAGTTTCAATTTCCTATGTCAGTCCATACTCATTTAATTCACCATCTTACATCACTTTCTTGTGTGAGTTTTGTGTTGATGATGAGGGATACATCAAGGCCCTCCTTTGATGATTCTTTTCCTATTGACTTCAAAACATCATCCAGGAATTAGACTTAGAAACCAGTTAGTACCTTGGGACCTACATGCCTCAATGGTAGGCATCCTCACTAATGATAGTAGGTTTACATCACTGACCTCTGATTGGATGATTCCATCAATGTTCGACCTCACCTCATTTATTCACATTCGTTGGAATGTAATAGGGTACCTTGGGATTCATTGACATCATTGGTGATTTCCCTTGCACTTGTTAATGGTTTACCTCAATGATCGTTAATCAAGTGGTTTCTACCATGTTTGAAATCAAATCATCTATTCACATGGATATATTCATACCACATTGGTATTGGGACGAAGACCCTGGGCTGAGTGTTCACTTTGTTATCTCCTTTGCCTAGGCTATGAAGAATATCATTTGAGCATGTTGATATACATATTGTCACATAGATCCACATTGTATTGGTCCATGGATATGTTTTAGTATCTCGTACCTCCACTGTGTATTTTCCATGGTTACGATCAGTTCATGTCATGGAGGTATTGATCCACATTGTATCTCTGGTGGCCATATCCTTAGTCATTATTTTTCATGGATCCATAGTGTATTGGTCGGCAATCGTGATTTGACTCATTTTGTATTCCAAGCATAGGTATGTTTGCCTTAGAAATGGAACATATATTAATATTGTTTGATGATAGTTTGCAGCTTCTGCCAGGTTCTCCAACTGCACACCCTTGCATTGAATAATTGTAAATTGTTTCGACCATCGGGTTCTCTTCTAACCTCACACTTTAGGGGGAAATATGTTACACATAAAAATTCCACACTTAAGTACCTCACCCTAAGTGTCACAAGTTTCGTAAAAGTGTCATATGCACCTTAGTAAGTGTCACAAGTGTCGCCAAGTGTTGTATGCACCTTAATAAGTGTCCCATGCACTTTTATATGTGTTTTAACCCCTTTAAAGCATCAACGAACATTTACCATGATCCCTAACTCATATTGGAGGACGAAATCCATCATTTCAAGGCCAGAAATACACTTTTTACTTTAAAATCGACCTTTTTTGGGCATTTTTGAAGGGTAGCGCCCCCCTGGACATGATGGGGGAGTGATACCCCATATACCAATGCCCCCTTTACCTTATTTATGGAGAATTTATTTAGGATAAATGCTATGTCTCTAACTATAGGGGAGCATTGATTTTGGTTAGAGGAAATTTTGGAGAATCCCGCCTCTTTTTGAAGGCCTGCTCTTGGAGATGAGGTTGGCTTGGATTGAATGATATCCTATGGAACTATCCTAGGATAATATCCTAAATTAAATGAGTCACATCCTGACTTAATCCACAAATATACTCATGGTGGTTGAGCCTCCCATGCCTATAAAAGGAGGTCATTCCAAGGTGAAGAAAGGATAGACAGATATATCAAATTTATGATATCGGGATTCATGCAAGGGTCTAGATTAGGAGAGCTTGGAGAAGTGATACATCATCATCCATGTTTGTAATTATTCTCTTTGGGTTCTCATTTTAATATACTTGGGAAATTTCCTTCAAGATTTTGTATTATTTCATGTGCTTGTCTATTGTTCCTTCAATATGTGTAGATGAATTTGTTTGATCTATTATTGTAGAGTAGGAGTTCTTTGTTTCTCTTTGTTTTCTATTGCATTAAAAGTATCAAGTTTCACTAAGGAGTTTGGAGATCAAGCTCGGATTGGAAGTAGTGAGGAAAAACTTTGAAACTAGGTGCATCACACCTTTTCTCCCTCTCTCTATTTCTGATTAGTTGAACTAAATTCAAAGGGATCTTAGTGTCCACTTGTGTTTTTATATCTTGGTATTAGGGGTTTGTAATCCAAGGGAAATTTCACATGTCCACAGGGGAATATTTCAGTAACAAACTGTTGGATCATGTTGTCATTGATGCCAATGGTTTGTCATTGATGCCAATGGTTTGATTACTTGGGAGATTGTTGGATCATATGTCATTGATGTAAATGGTTTGGTTTGATTGATGTCATTGGTTGATGTCAAGTAATT
>ML785263.1:456418-469356 GCA_009831015.1 Picea engelmannii
TAACTGGTTATAAATGACAACAATGGGTAATGAATAAATGTTGAATGCTAATTGATGAGTTTTTGTGCAAGAGGAAAGTTTTGGGAAAAGAGCCCCACACTCATTCACCCCCCCCTCTAAGTGTGGTAGGTGTGTCCAACACAAACACCAACCTGATGAAGTAATTTTTCTCTTAACCCTCCAATTTGAAAGAGCAAATATGGGGGTTAACACACAGCCAGATCCAAGAAGTGATCCCAACATTTGGAAGACATTTGCACTATATTTTAGAGATGTCGAAAGTACAATATTTTTTTGAAACTTCTCAAGTGCATCTTTTTTACCACATCCAGTTGATTGTTCAAATTCGTATCCTAATAAGGAATCATGGTTGACCCCCTCAAGGTCCAGGCTATTAGTGAAATCCATCCCCCCAAGAATTTACGCCAACTACAAAGTCTACAAGGCAAAGACAATTTCTTGTGTCAATTTGTCCGTGATTAATCCACTTGCACACATGGCTTCTTATGCCTCTTATGTCAAGATATCCCTTTTCAATGGGATGACCAAGCTTAACAATCATTTTAAGGAATTTAAACTTGCTCTCTCAAAATCCTCATTGATCACTACCCTAGAATTTAGTAAAGATCATATCATGTACCTCTATGCCTCTGAGGTGTTGGTTGTAGAAGTATTAGTCTATCAAAGGGAAGACAAGCGAGAGAAAAACATTTATTACATAAGAAAAAACTTATCAGGCCCTCCACTGAATTACAATCACGAGGAGAGGTTGGCCCTTGCCTTGGTTCACGCAATCCAAATGTGTACCATTACATCTTTCTACAAACAACCAAGGTTGTAACGAACTCAATTCATATGCAGTATGTTGGAGCAGGATATTTTGGGACCAGTTTTTGGAATCGCACAGTAGTAAATTGCACAACAAGTTAGCTAAGGAACAGTGTGTGCAGAAAAAAGGAAGACAGATAGTGCATTTCCAGGGGTTAGCACTCGCGAAAGGTGAAAGTCAGTTACAATTAGTTAGACAATTGATCCATTTTGTAATGAGCTAAGCCCTATTATAAAATTGTAAATATGTAATGGGTTTTTGGGGTAGAGGGAGTGTTCGTGAGTTGAAAAATACTAGTTGTTGGGTGAAAAAGTCATATTTATAAGGTTTAGGAAGTAATTGTAAATAAAATATGGGATAAGTTGAGTATCAATCAAGCGGTAAGTGTGCACTGTATGTGCAAATGATAACGACATGTTGGGTTATAACCGATATATCTCGTATAAGTGTAGTGCACACCTTTTGTAAGAGATTATGTTGAACAATAATATAAGAAGCTTGTCATTGTGGATGTAGCTTAGTTTGGGGTGAACCACATTAAATCTTTTTATTATGATGTATGTTGTGTTTTTATGTATTTATTTTCTTTTCTTTTTATGGCACAAATGAATATGTTGTATGATGGTTTTGTGCACATGATGAATGTTCTAACGAACAAATGTTAAGTATGAAGAATATGATGAATGTCTCTTATTTCTTCATGACTGTAGAAACCTGGTTCTTCCAGTCCCCATATGTACCTCAAGTGAGACTTCACCTGCTTGCAGGTGATGCCGAAATGGCCAATATCTCTAGGGTTTTGTTGGTGATTTAATGTTGAACCCTAGGCCTACCCATTGCATGACAACAAATGGTTATGTTGTCAGGACCGACATATGTGACTAAGGGTAATGTGGAGACCTACTAAGGAGGAGATTGGAAAATGGTTGGATGCAAAGGAGATCAAGTTTGTTGTATATCAGAATAATAATCCATGAATCATTGCAGAGAAAAATGGCTACATATGTATGTGCTTACATATTTGCATGAAATTTTCTTTGTTGATTTTCCAAATATTTTAGCAGAGTGGATCCAAAGATTAGTTGAACAGAACGAAATATTTCACATTGTTGTTCCAAAATTTTGGACTCCTTAGTTGATTCAACAAGTCAATACTATAAATAATCAGGTATCATAAGTTGATTTCTAGCTGGATATTATACTGGGAGGTTACATTATTGAATTTGTTATAGATTGTACTCAATTGTATAGTGATGTTGAAAGGGAAATATTTAAGGGACCGCGTGGAAGATACTTGAAGTCACCATCTGTTTGGATTAAGATGTTGTCATGTGATAAGGGGGTTATGAATATGGAATTTGATTGCCCTATAAGCTAAGAACTTTCACGCATAAGGGGGATTGGGGGCTTACTAGGGAATGGTCTAAGTGTTTTAAGGAAGAATGAATGAGGAATGAATGGGTTGATGATGTTGAGAGAAGAAGAAGTTGTGACAGAAGAATAGATTGGGGTATTGCACAGTAGAAAGATATTTTGATATAATAGGAAGAGGAATATGGTTGATAGAGATGATCATCACAGTGAGTTTTAATAGAGATACACTGGCATAATAATCCAAATATTACCGCACACATAAGGTTAGCTCAGTCTAGTAGAAGAAGATCCCACTCAGGCCAGACTCTACGTCGAACCCATGACACCTTGTGCATCTCCAAGGTATGAAGAAACTTTGTCAATTGTAGTTATTAAGGGAAGTAAGGATAGCATTTGGAACAATGGAAGTAGTACAGTAACCTAGCTTCAAATAGTATCAATAAGGAGGAATACCACTCAAAATAAAATGGTGAGAGTATATCCCACTTTAAGAATGCATGTCTTTCACGGGACGGGTTCATAAGATCCAAAAAAACATTTGTTCATTTGTGAAACAATATGGACTGTGAAGAACGTCCTGGATGATGATGCGAATATTGCACAGTTGGAAACAAAATTCAGAGACCATGCATTACTATGTTACATGAAATATCATACTACTACACATGTGGAACAAACTAGAACATTGGAAGATGCAAGACAATCTCTATTGAAATAGTTCCAGAAACCTAATTCCAAGTCGCAATTCATTATAGAGTCGAAGGAGATCAAGAAGATAGTGAATGAATTCGTGTGGGATTATGATCAAAGATTCAAGATAATGAAGGATTTGTTGACATTCCAAATTCCAGATGAAAAACATAGGGAGTAGTTTATATCAGGATTATTTCCACATATACGCTACCCCTTAACACAACAAAAGATTATGTCATAGTCAGAAGCCCTATAAATTTCTATAAAATTGGAAGCATCTCCGGTAGGAGAAAATGGCATAGGGGTGGCTCAAGTTTAGTCACAGTTAGTAGCACTGACTATTTAGTTGCAAGAACTTGCGAAAGGAAAATAAAAATGTGAGGAAGTCTGGTGTGTCACATGTAGAACAGAAGATCATCATAAGAATGAATGTCCAACTTTTCAGTAGTATTTGTATATATGAGCCTTGAATCCATTAGGGGTATGGTGTGAGATTTGAAAAATGATGGGTCACCACCCTAGTACTTGTACATTGATGTTGAAATATAATAGTACTACAAGAAAATTATTTTTTGATTTCTGTAAGTCAATGGAACATGAAGAGAAGGGTTGTCATGCATTTGATCTTATGAGAGAGAGCATTGTAGATGCATACAGAGCTTGGGGAGAATAATATGAAGGAGGAGCTCAACATTATAATACTCCAAGAGATTATAATCAAGGAGGAACAGGAAGGTTCAGAGGTTGTGGAAGAGGAGGATTTGATAGAGGAAGAGGACCAATTATATGTTACAACTGTATTCAGCCTAGGTATTTGGCATGAGACTGTCTGAATCCTTGTATGATGTGCACATATTACAGACATTTATACCATGCAACGGAGGATTTCCAATGGCTGATCACAAAGTGGCAAGAAAAGAGGAACCCAATTGTACAGATGATAGTATTAGAGGTGCATAATGAACAACCTGATATAGCATTGTTTATGTGTGGAGGAACAAGAACCAGAGCTGATACAACAGACCAAGGAAATAGGATCCACCAATGGGTCAGAAAAGAAACATAACCTCTTTCATTGTTTGACAGTACAAAGGAGAAAGAGACGTATATGAAAACAAGGAAGGAAGTGATAGGAGTAGAATGGATAGCATAGACTTCAGCCATGCCACCTTTGTATGACATACCATCGGTGTATGATATTCCACCAGTCTATGAACATTCAGAAAGGCAAGTTGACAAGGTAATCACTTTGAAAAAATTTCTAAAACTTTGTTTAGATCTAATGAAGGATGAGTATACTTTGAGTATGTCGTGCAGAATGATCGATCATTGTACCTAAGAGAAAGAGATACCTTTCAGACACTGAGAAGTTAACCAGGTGTACTGCAAGAAGAGAATGAATAGGTAATTTCGACTCAATGCATAGATAGGAGACTACAACATGGAAAACATTATTTTGGATCTAGGTTTCGATGTGAATGTCATTCCAAAGAAAACCTAGGAAATGATGGGTAAGATTAAGTTGATCTAGTCTCCCATTTAGTTGAGGTTATCAAATCAGCATAATGTTGTTCCAATTGGAAGGCTGACAAGGGTAAGTGTTAGTATTGATGGAGTGCGCAACTTGGCCAATTTTGAAGTGATCAAGATAATGGATGGTAGCACCCCTTACACACAACTACTTGGACTTGATTAGGCCTTTCACAACTAGACTATCATTGATCTAAAGAAGAGACAAATGATATTTGAAGTAGAAGACTTGAAGGTTATTTCATCATTGGATCCTACTAAAGGAAGAAGATATGTAGAAATAGTAAAGGAAAAAGAGATCAATAACCTATATAACATGATCGTGCGGATGGAATATTATGTGAATCCTACAGCTGATGGTGTACATAGTTGGAGAATTATTATTTCATGCACCTCATATTGAGAAGAAGTTTTGGAGAATTGGTAGCAAAGATTGTATGAAATGTTTACAAGGAAATGTGCTCAGATTTACCTGTGCATTGCGATGGATTAGAACTGAGGTATGTGATCCTCCAAGGTATGATGGACTAATCAATGTAGCTTATTTTATAACATAATTTGAATTGCAAATATAAAATTATTAGAGATTACTAGCTTTAGATGTCACATTGAAAGCGACCCCAACAATATGGTCGGTTGCACATAAGGATGGAAGAAGGGATTGGCAGCAGTGAAGAAAGCTATTACAAGTTAGGTTCAAGACAGAGACTGAAAATACTATGCAGAAGTATACATGATTGAGTTCTTTGATGGATCATGTTACACAATTCATTGTGACATATATTAAAGTACCAAGGAAATAATGGACTCACTTGTTTGTACACACCTTGAACACAATCCTGAAGAGTTGTTACTTGGAACTGGAAGTGTGGAGAGAATAAACAGATTGGGAAGAATTAACTCATAATTCCAAGGTAACTTTTAGTTTTGAAGATGAGACCCTTTAAGTAGACAAGGCCTTGCAAGTTATCAAGGACAATATTTTTACATCAGAAGACTCAATAAAACTAGTACCTGTGTGTAGCGCACATAGATATACTACAACAATTGAAGAAGTTTTACATTGTTATAATGTTGTTGAAGAATACCAAGAAGAGGAAGATCCAATAAATGTGAAAATACGTAATACTGAAGGAGAACGTGCAGTAGGAGGACCACGGCTTGAATCTGTTGTGTATTCAAAACCATTAAGAATGTGCAAAGTAAATATTGGTACCGAAGATAAGCCCAAGTTTGTGAACATAGGAGACTATTTCAATGACAAAATTGTTCAGAAGATAGTTGATTTACTGCACGAATATCAAGACCTATTTCTAACTACTTTTTCAGAGATGAAAGGGATTGTTGGGGAGTTAGGAGAGATGAATATTCCCTTGAAGCCAAATGATAATCCAGTGAATTAGAGACCATACATATTGAACCTGATGTATAAGAAGAAGGTGAAAGTAAAGATAGACAGGATGTTGGAAGTTGGAAATATTGATCTTGTCATGGAATCAGAGTAGATTACTCCAATGGTGGTTCAGGATAAGAAGACAACATGGATCAAAATTTGTGTAGATGTGAGGAAATTTAATGGTCCTTGCTTACATGATTTGTTTCTGAATCCGTTTACAGATGAAGTGTTGGAGAATGTAGGAAGACAAGAAGCTTATTCATTCACTGATGGATTTTTAGGGTATCATCAAATCAATATTGCGTAGGAAGATATATATATAAGACTATATTTGAGATAGAATGGGGATGTTACTAGTACATAGTGATTCCTTTTGGATTGAAGAATGCACCAGGAGTATTCTCTAGAGTGGTTGTAGTAGCATTTAAATAATTCATTCATAAGTTCTTAGAAGTATACTTAGATAATTGGACGATGTTGATCTTGTTGAAATATCATGTTGAGACTTTGTGCTTGATGTTGGATAAGTGTACGTAGTTTCATATATATTTGGATTTGAAGAAGTGAATTTTTTGTGTGTCGCTTGGTATCTTACTAGGCCATGTAGTGCATAAGCAAGGACAGTTGGTAGATCCTGCGAATATTGTTGTAATTGTTGATTTACCAACACTGAATTTGGTGCGACGGTTACAAGCAACATTGGGTTATACAAGGTACTACATGAAGTTCATTAGGAGATATGCACAGATCACAGCCCTGATGGAAAAATTTATAAATAAGGAGAACAAGTTTCAATGGAATGGGGAATGTCATAAAGGTTTATATACTTTGAAGAAGAAATTGGTTATCAGGCCAATTTTGATATTTTCAAATTGGAGGAATGAGTTTTGTGTTCACCTGGATGGTTCATATGTATCTTTAGGAGCAGTGTTATCTCAGTAGGGAGAAAGAGATATATATCATCCCATTATATTTGCAAGTATGAAGTTTTCAACTACATAGCAGAACTTACTACTATAGAACATGAAGGATTAGTAATGGTGTATGAATTGCAGAAGTTTAGACATTACTTGTTGGGTTCACACTTTAAAATGTACACAGATCATTTTGCGTTGAGATACTTAGTCAATGATCCAATGTTGGGAGGGAGAATATGAATATGGTTATTATTGTTTCAGAAATATGAATTTTAGGTAATTGTAAAACCAGGGAAATTTAATTCAGAACCTGATCAATTATTGCGCATACTATCAAGTGAAGATGCAGGAAACTTGGATGAAATTATACCAGATGCAAACTTATTTACAGTAAAGATGGTTGATAACTATTTTTCATATATATTAAAGTTATTAAGTATATAGGTAGCCCCACCTAAGTTTACAGTTGCGTAGAAGAAACAGTTAGTAGTGAAGGCAGCAGACTATCAACTGATAGCAGGAAATTTGTACAAGTTAGGAATAGATGGTATTTTGTGATGATTTGTATTAGATCATGAAATACATATGATATTATCATAGGCACGTGAAGGAGTTGTGGGAAGCCATTATGCAGGAAAAGTGAAAAATAAAAATATTTTGTGTGCAAGACTGCAGTGGCCTACCCTTCATAAGGATGCGAAAGAATTTTGTCAGACCTATGATGTCTATCAGATAATTGGGAAGCCTTCCAGGAGAGATGAGATGTCATTAGTTCCACAAGTGACATTAAAGGATTTTGATAAATGTTCCATTGATTTTGTTGGACCAATTAATAACCAAAAAAGAGGTCAAGATCTAGATACATTATTACTGCAACAGATTACTTGACTAGATGGGATAAAGTACAACCAATCAGAGATTGCAACATAGAGACATATGCTCGATTTTTTTTTGAAAATGTAGAACTCATTTTATGAATAAGATGACAAGAAATATCATAGTACTACTTGTACATCGGTGTTTGAAAATGTGGAACTCATTTTATGAATAAGACTACAAGAAATATCATAGACTACTTTTACATTGATGCTGAAATATCATAGTACTACAAGAAACTTATTTTTTGATTTTTGTAAGTTAGTGGAACATGAAGAGAAGGGTTGTCGCGCATTTGATCTGATGAGAGAGAGCATCGTAGATGCATATAGAGCCTGGGGAGAAGAATATGAAGGAGGAGCTTAGCAGTATAATACTCCAAGAGGTTATAATCAAGGAGGAAGAGGAAGGTTCAGAGGTCGTGGAAGAGGAGGATTTGGCAGAGGAAGAGGACCAATTATATGTTACAACTGTAATCAGCCTAGGCATTTGGCGTGAGACTGTCTAAATCCTTGTACAATGTGCACATATTATAGACAGTTATACCATGCAACGGAGGATTTCCCATGGCTGATCACAAAGTGGCAAGAAAAGAGGAACCCAATTGTACAGATGATAGTATTAGAGGTGCACGATGAACAACCTGATATAGCATCATTTACGTGTGGAGGAAAAAGAACCAGAGCTGATACGATGGACCAAGGAAATAGGATCCACCAATGTTTCAGAAAAGAAACATAACCTCTTTCGTTGTTTGACAATACAAAGGAGAAAGAGACGTATATGAAAGAAAGGAAGGAAGTGATAGGAGTAGAATGGATAGGATAGAATTCAACCATGCCACCTTTGTATGACAGACCACTGGTGTATGATATTCCACCAATCTATGACCATTCAAAAAGGTAAGTTGGAAAGGTAAGCACTTTGAAAAAATTTCTAAAAATTTGTTTAGAGCTAATGAAGGATGAGTCTACTTTGAGTATGTTGTGCAGAATGATCGATCGTTGCACCTAAGAGAAAGAGATACCTTTCACACACTAAGAAGTTAACCAAGTGCACTAGAAGAAGAGAATGAATAGGTAATTTCAACTCAATGCGTAGATAGGAGACTACGACATGGAAAACATTATTTTGGATCTAGGTTTCGATGTGAATGTCATTCCAAAGAAAACCTAGGAAATGATGGGTAAGAATAAGTTGATCTAGTCTCCCATTCAGCTGAGGTTATCAAATTAGCATAATATTGTTCGAATTGGAAGGTTGACAGGGGTAAGTGTTAGTATTGATGGAGTGCGCAGCTTGGCCAATTTTGAAGTGATCAAGATAATGGATGGTAGCACCCCTTACACACAACTACTTGGAATTGATTGGGCATTTCACAACTAGACTATCATTGATCTAAATAAGAGACAAATGATATTTGAAGTAGAAGACTTGAAGGTTATTTCATCATTGGATCCTACTAAAGGAAGAATATGTGTAGAAATAGTAAAGGGAAAAGAGCTCAATAACCTGTATAACATGATCGTGCAGATGGAATATTATGTGAATCCTACAGCTGATGGTGTACATAGTTGGAGAATTATTATTTCATGCACCTCATATTGAGAAGAAGTTTTGGAGAATTGGCAACAAAGATTATATGAACTGTTTACAAGGAAATGTGCTCAGATTTACCTGTGTGTTGTGATGGATTGGAACTAAAGTATGTGATCCTCCAAGGTATGACAGACTAATCGATGTAGCTTATTTTATAACAAAATTGAATTGCAAATATCAAATTATCAGATATTACTAGCTTTAGACGTCACGTTGAAAGCGACCCCAACAAGATGGTCGATTGTGCATAAGGATGGAAGAAGGGATTGGCGGCAGTGAAGAAGTCTATTACAGGTCAGATTCAGGACAGAGAATGAAAATACTATGCAGAAGTATACATGATTGAGTTGTCTGATGGAGAATGTTACACAGTTCATCGTGACATATATTAAAGTACCAAGGAAATAATGGACTCACTTGTTTGCACACACCTTGAACACAATCCCGAAGAGTTGGTACTTGGAACTGGAAGTGCGGAGAGAAAAAACAGATTGGGAAGAATTAACTCATAGTTCCAAGGTAACTTTTAGTTTTGAAGATGAGACCCCTTAAGTAGACAAGGCCTTGCAAGTTATCAAGGACAATATTTTTACATCAGAAGACTCAATAAAACTAGTACCTGTTTGTAGCGCACATAGATATACTACGACAATTGAAGAAGTTTTACATTATTATAATGTTGTTGAAGAAGACCAAGAAGAGGAATATCCAATAAATGTGAAAATACCTAATACTAAAGGAGAACATGCAGTAAGAGGACCACGTCTTGAATCTATTGTGTATTCAAAACCATTGAGAATGTGCAAAGTAAATATTGGTACCGAAGATAAGCCCAAGTTTGTGAACATAGGAGACTATTGGAATGACAAAACTATTCAGAAGATAGTTGAGTTACTGCACGAATATCAAGACCTATTTCTGACTACCTTTTCAGAGATGAAAGGGATTGTTGGGGAGTTAGGAGAGATGAATATTCCCTTGAAGCCAAATGATAATCCAGTGAAGTAGAGACCATACATATTGAACCTGATGTATAAGTAAAAGGTGAAAGTAGAGATACACGGGATGTTGGAAGTTGGACATATTGATCTTGTCATGGAATCAGAGTAGATTACTCTAATGGTGGTTCAGGATAAGAAGACAACGGGGATCAAAATTTGTGTAGATATGAGGAAATTGAATGATCCTTTCTTACATGATTTGTTTCTGAATCTGTTTACAGATGAAGTGTTGGAGAATGTAGGAGGACATGAAGCTTATTCATTCATTGATGGATTTTTAGGGTATCATCAAATCAATATTGCGTAGGAAGATATATATAAGACTATATTTGAGATAGAATGGGGATGTTACTAGTACACAGTTATTCCTTTTGGATTGAAGAATGCACCAGGAGTATTCTCTAGAGTGGTTGTAGCAGCATTTAAATAATTCATTCATAAGTTCTTAGAAGTATACTTAGATAATTGGATGATGTTGATCTTGTTGAAATATCATGTTGAGACTTTGTGCTTGATGTTGGATAAGTGTAGGTAGTTTCATATATCTTTGAATTTGAAGAAGTGAAATTTTTGTTTGTCATTTGTTATCTTATTGGGCCATGTAGTGCATAAGCAAGGACTATTGGTAGATCTTGTGAATATTGTTGTAATTGTTGATTTACCAACACTGAATTTGGTGCAATGGTTACAAGCAATGTTGGGTTATACAAGGTAATACATGAAGTTCATTAGGGGATATGCACAGATCACAGCCCTAATGGAAAATTTTCTAAAGAAGGAGAACAAGTTTCAATGGAATGGGGAATGTCATAAAGATTTATATGCTTTGAAGCAGAAATTGGTTATCACGTCGATTTTGATATTTTCAAATTGGAGGAATGAGTTTCGTGTTCACGTGGATGGGTCATATGTAGCTTTAGGAAGAGTGTTAGCTCAGTAGGGAGAAAGAGATATATATCATCCCATTATATTTGAAAGTAAGAAGTTTTCAACTACATAACAAAACTTACTACTACAGAACATGAAGGATTAGCAATGGTGTATGAATTGCATAAGTTTAGACATTACTTGTTGGGTTCACACTTTAAAATGTACACAGATCATTTCTCGTTGAGATACTTAGTCAATGATCCATTGTTGGGGGGGAGAATATGAAGATGGTTATTATTGTCTCAGGAATATGAATTTTAGGTAATTGTGAAACCAGGGAAATTTAATTCAGAACCTGATCACTTATTGCACATACTATCAAGGGAAGATGCGGGAAACTTGGCTGAAATTATACCATATGTAAACTTATTTGTAGTAAATATGGTTGATAACTATTTTTCAGATATATTCAATTTCTTGAGTATATAGGTAGCCCCACCTAAGTTTAGAGTTGCATAGAAGAAGCAGTTAGTAGTGAAGGCAGCAAACTATCAACTAATAGCAGGAAATTTGTACAAGTTAGGAATAGATGGTATTTTGCGATGATTTGTATTAGATCATGAAATACATATGATATTATCATAGGCACATGAAGGAGTTGTGGGAGGACATTATGCAGGAAAAGTGACAAATCAAAATATTTTGTGTGTGGGACTGCAGTGGCCTACCCTTCATAAGGATGCGAAATAATTTTGTCAGACCTATGATGTCTATTAGAGAATTTGGAAGCCTTCCAGGAGAGATGAGATGTCATTAGTGCCACAAGTGACATTACAGGATTTTGATAAATGGTCCATTGATTTTGTTGGACCAATTAATCCACCAGAAAAGAGGTCAAGATCTAGATACATTATTACTGCAACAGATTACTTGACCAAATGGGATGAAGTAAAACCAATCAGAGATTGCAAAACAGAGACATCTGCTCGATTTTTGTTTGAAAATGTGGAACTCATTTTATGAATAAGACGATTACAAATTTGATAGAGGAGGTTCAGATTCATCATCAGAAGAGCACATTGTATCATCCTTAGGAAAATGGAATGGTGGAAGAATTCAATAAGATCCCAAGGCATGCACTAGCAAAGGTGTGTAATGTAAGTCGAGATGACTAGGAGTTGAGGATTCCAGTAGTGTTATGGGCGTATAGGACTACAAGTAAGAATATGGTGTTAGGACCACATATTGTACCCTTTTTGCCCATACTTTTTGCCATTATTATACCCTTCATCACCTGTATTTTAACTTATACTATCATTTCACCTGATCATCCCAAGGTACACAACGTCCTTTCTCATTATTATATGCTTAATCTGTTTTGCATAATACTTTACATTACTTTTTGACCTAACCATTTATTAGAAGCGCATAAGTGTCCATATTTGCAGAATAGTATTCAAGGCCAATGCTAAAACACAGAACTATCTAAGTCGCTGCTGAAACACGGAGTTGCTACACAATCTGAGGACGCATAAGCCGAAACACGGAGCAATCACTCAGTTCAGAAGTGCAGATGCTGAGACACAGAGGAAGCCGCCACGATGCTGAAACACGAGTCCTGACAGCTAGCAGTCAAAGAGCGCAATTCACGTGGCTGAACAGGACGTGAATTGCGATGCTGAAACAACACTAGCAGCTATGTGAAGAAGCCGTTACACTAGCCGTAACAGCAATGCTTCGTCCAGCCCCTGCATTAGCAGTCAGTTGCGTGAAGATAGGACACCCTATGCTGATTTAGAAAGAAGATCCGATTTAGTGTAGGATCCAGATCTGCCTTGTAATGATTGTATCGA
>ML785263.1:479419-518102 GCA_009831015.1 Picea engelmannii
GTAATATCCACACTATAATCCTCATTTTAATGTATGCATAATTTAGATATGAATATGGCTATGGCCAAGCAACATAACATGCAAATTGTATTTGTGTTTTTTATGAATCTAATGTGACACCGGATATTGGGAAATGGACAGAGATGGGGGGTGATTTATCCACAAGATGGGGGAATGTCTAAAAATGTCTAGGAGTGTCTAAGAGGGATTCAAGGAGGAAATTAATTATAGGTATTAATTTAACCTAGATTTCTAAATTTTATTACCATTGGGGATAACTTCTATTTTTTGTTTGAGTGTATGAGATCCCAATCATTAATTACTTGTCAGGGGTGGGTGTAGAAGTGGCATCCATAGTTATTAGACTCATGGGGTTGTTGTAAAAACAACATTGGTGTTGTGGGTGGGAAATCCCTCCTACAGACTTGCACTAAGGGTTTAATCATGCATGCAGAAAATAACCATTTAAAAGGCCTCTACTTTTTTATATTCTCCCAACACAAAACCCCACATTCATGCAATACAAAGGTACAAACAAGATTAGGTAACTCTACCTTAAATCCTTTGTTTGATGTCGATCCCTTCACTTTCACTTGCTCCTTGATGGAACGCCTTCTCCCAAAGCTAACCTTCATTCACACATGAACAAACAGAGAGCTACAAACATGCATTCCATATACTAATTGTTGGGTTAGATGTGACAATATCATAAAATAAATACACAATTTGAACACATGATATGGTGGGACGAAAAAAGTATTCCTTTTTGTATTAATCTTCACAAGAGTAAACTTTACAATATGTGGTTGGCCCTGCTCCTTGAATCTGGTCCTGGGCTCCTCTTCAACTGTGCTCCAACTACTTTTGTATATGCTTCTCTTCACACCATATTTGCAAAAGGTTGAGGCTAGGGGAATGATAATTCGGGTAGAGTTTCTTTACTATGATTTTCCTCCGTTCAAATGGGACCCATACCCCTTCTTTTATAGGCTAGAAGGAGCTAGGTATTTGGTCGAGTGACTGGCCATGCACGGTTGAAAGGTTTAGTTAACTTACCCAAAACTGTGTGTTTCGTCATCAACTTTCCATTTTTCGTGCTTTTGTAGGTAGATACAGGCTTAAATGGGCCAGCTAGCATGTACACGCGGGTTGTAGTGGAGCAGGGCGCGTGTGTCTTTAAAAAGGGTGTTTTTAAGAAGATTTGCTTAGTACTAGCTTGGAAAAGAAAGAATATGAGATGACCTGATGTCAGGTAAGTATGTCTGGTGAAAATTAGGGTTATAATAGATGCCCCCTAATGTGTGAGGTCAGAAGAGCATCTGGTGGCTGAAATACATTATCAATCTTTATCAGCGTACCAAACCAGTGAGCCCAGGGACCAGAATTCTGGAGGTGCCATCTGCAAAATAACAATTGACTCACCAAGGTGGGCATACCCATGCTCGAAATGAAATAAAATCATGGCTACCAATCAAATACATTGTATATCCATGTCATATAACTATATAAAGTGTAGCCACGAGCAATACATAACAGATCTACATCTCAAAATAAAAAAGATATACATTTATAATATCCATCTTCAAGAAGCGAATCAGGCCTGATGGCCAGAGATGAGGACTTCAGAGCTCGAGCATCAACCTCAAAATCTTCAAAACTCGGGTAGGAGTGTAATATAAGTGTACGACTTCACTACCCAGAGGTCTTCGATGGCTTGTTAGGAATGGACTAGAGGATTTTGATGATCAGGTTGAGAACTTCATGGATTTCGAACAAAGACATGATTGGGCTTTTGGGATGATCGGGCATGAGGGTAAGAGACAATCTGTAGAGGGGCCAACCCAAGCTTGGTAATAAATTTTCTTGGACAATAGCACGACATAAGATGAGACTCAGGCAGGATGATATTTTGACATAAGTTCATGATGCAAGAGGCACCGCAAACTCTCCATATGTTTGGAAGAATAACCAAACAGAGGAGGACACAGCTCTATGTAGCGAGAATAGCTTCCTATGGTCATATTAACTCCCAAGGCTTTGAAAAACAAAAGGAAGGATGTGCTTTGTCCAAGGGCGACTCATTGTGTTGCCAATAAAAAGAAAATACTTTTCGCTTCCTCTTTTTGGGGTATATTTGATTTTTTTGTCTTTTCAATAATTTTGGAAATCTTGAAAAATAATAAAAGAATGCTACATTACAAAGGAGGATCAAGTGTCGCAAGCATACTAGTTCCAAGTGCATGGAACACAGGGATGCTCAGGGAAAAGGGACATATGCAGGAAAATGACACTCGGGGGAAAACCTCCAGGGGCCAAAGGTGTCAAGACGTAGAAGCAAAGTGATATAGGGCTTGCGTATAAGACATGCTTCAGATGGTTCAGTTGAGAGCAACATGGAGCCGGCATTAGGCCAAAGACATAGGTATGTAAACGTGGTTAACAAAACACACAATGGTAATGTCCTTCGATGTAATTTTAACGAGCCCAAAGAAGGTAAGCTCGGTGGTTTTTCATATTTAGAGAGTCTGAAAAAACGTAAAAGGAGACTCCGTTGGGGTACCTTTTTCGAAGATAGTCTAGTCAGCTTGAAAAAGGGGTAAACTAGAACCAACCATGCATCTATTCAAAACCATTTTAACGAGTGTGATAGAGACAAGATCACTCGACGATTTTTTCATTTTTAAGGAGTCTAAAAAAATCTTAACTATGGACTCTGTTAGGAATGTTCTTCTGGACCATTTTAACGAGTGTGAAAGAATAAGGTCACTCGGTGATCTTTTCAATTTTAGGGAGTCTGAAAAAAACTTAACTATGGACTTCGCGGGGGTTCCTTTTTCATAAATTTAGTCCCTCAGACCCGAAAAAGGGTTGATATTATACCTGAGAGTACTCTTCTAGAGAATCGAGGCTCCTAGAGTATTATACCTTTGTTTGTATAGCTGACCATCCGAACCAAAAAAGGGTTAAACTACCACCGGACAGACGTGACTTCAAATTTCAGTTTAGCGAGCATGAAGGTCAACAAGATCACTTGGCAATATTTTCACATTTAGAGGGTCTAAAAAGAGATTAAAAGAAGACCCGTTAAGTTTTGGGAGTCCCAAGGGTGAGGTCAAGAGTGATACAGAATCATGCAAATGAGGCTCAAACTCGTAATCAGGGAAAACTAGTAAGAACTACCGGGCCTATAATCGTTAGTGACAACATGGACACCAAAATGCAATCAGGATCTACCTAGGGCATCCATGTTAAGGTAGGCTCTACCACTAAATTACAACACTCCTAAAGTGGCAATGATGGTTCTGTGTTGCAACTTGGTGGGATCGATCTTATGGCAAAGCAGAAAAGACAACAAGATGCAGAAAAAGTGGAGGTGGAATCCTATCTTAAATGCAATGAGTTGGAAAAAATGGCTTTTTACCAAAGGACCTTCAAAACGACCCAAAACTCCAAAAATTTTCCCAATACCCAAAGAACACTTCTCATGACGATCCAAAGAAAACTCCCGAACCATAGTAAATGATTTTCAGTTAAGAAAAAATGACAAAAGGGTCCACAAATTGACAAAAAGAGGCCAAAAATTCTATAAATAGAAGTTGGCAGCTAATTATCACCATTGCTAATTGAGAAATTTACTAAAATTCAAAACTACCCCTTTGTGAAAAAATTTGATTCCAAGAGCTTCAGTGGACGAAACGACCATCTGCTTGGACCAAGTAAGTACTCACTACCCCCTCTTGCACTTTAATTATTTCTTTATGCATTTAAGTTCATTTTTTTGGGGGGGGCGTCGACCTTTAAAAGGTCAGCCCTACGTCCACGCGGGCTGTCTTATGACAGCATGAGTGTACACGCGAGCTACCTTATGATAGCCCAAGTGTACACACTACTGTTAGCACTACAGCCCGCATGGACCTTCCATTTAGTGTAAAAATAAATAAAAAACAAGAGTTAACCCTCCTGAACTTTGTCTATTTGCAGGATGTATGTTCACTGGAGGGAAAGAGAGCATGAGGATATTGATGTGTTGGTCAATGAGGACCCTGATGCTCTTGCTACATTGTTGCAGTGTGGTTTGTTAAAGTTTTTCGATTGTCCTTTCATGCGAGCACAACCTAGGCTACTGAACGCCTTGGTGGATTATTGGCATCCTGATGCAGAGGCCTTTATGCTAGAGGGGCAGTCACTGACTCCAACAACAGAGGATATATACTTCCTGACTGGCCTCTTGAGGAGAGGGGAGCCAGTCAATTTTTGTGCCTTTCCTTCCAGGCCTCATAACATATCGGAGTTGATTAGACTCCATTCTGAAGTCGATACTGACAGAACGAGCTCGCAAGTGCCGATAATCAAGATCTCTAAATTATCACTAAAATTTATAGTGTTTCTCATTGGGTGGATTACTGGATCCACGTCTTTGCATTAGGCTTCTTGTGCACACATGAATTGTGCAGTTCAGTGCTTAAATGCACAAATATTTGACTGGAGCACCACCTTACTAGATTGTATGAAGAGGCAATTAACAGAGTGTTGAATGCAGAATCAGAGGAACTTCGGGTTTGGGATGATTCTTTGTTCTTTATTCTTTGAGAGTCCTAGAGAGACTATACGAGAGCATGAGGCCTTTCTCCCCGCATTATGTAGATGGGCGGTGTTGTTTTCATGACAGGGGGGAGGGAGGACCATTGAGGCCTTCAATGACAAGTTCTTTTCTTGGTGGGCATGATAGATTTCGGTCATAGAGGAGTACCCCTATGTCGGGATTGACTTCTCTAGACATCCCGAGATACCGGTACCTCCCGGAGAGCAGCGAGGAGAGATGGGTAAGTTTTCTTTGTTTTTTGTTTTTTTAAATATATGTAATTTTTATGTTGTTTTTTATATATATCATTTTTTTATACACCAGAGTATCTGACAGATCTGTGTTTATTATGTGCATATGTGGGGCCAGTGCGACCAGCCGACTATGCAAGGAACAGGCGATGTCCTCGACCAAAGGCCGCCCCAGCCGCAGTTGGTGGACCAATAGCGGAAGGAGTACCTCCAGCCGGTGAGGTTGAGAGAGTTTTGAGACGAGTAGAGGGAAACTTTACCTTGCTTAATCGCACAGTCCCCATGGCAGAGATCGAGGATCTGTGGTCGTCTATGCAGCCTCATGTAGTGGGGGCACCAGGGACATGGGTCTGACTTTTTCGGCATTTGGAAAAATCCATTGGCCATTACAACAGGGCCAATGGGCCTCATCTTTAGTTAGGTTGGACTTTTCACATGCCGAGGGCACTACTTGTATATTTTTTAGGGCATAAGCCCCATGACTTGTTATTGGACGTATTTTTGAGGCGCTTGTGCCCACACATGTACTCTGATATTTTTGATATTATATACGGATTTTTATGTATTTTTATGAATTATGGATCACATTTGCTTTAAAAATGAATTTACATGTGCATGTGTCTGTCTTTATTATATGTGTGTGAGATGACAATCTAAAATTTGATTAGCTAGAGTATCTGTGACTTGATTTAATCTCCTAGGAACATGAAAATATGTAATATAATCAAAGCTTCATTCTAATAGACGTACCGTAAGGAACTGTCGGTGTAAAGTAGGATCATGAACACGGTAGACTCTATTTAACTAAGACATAACCAGCTAAGCGCCTAAATAGACTCAGAGGTGAGAGATACCAAATGACAAAGTGTCACGAAGAAACTCAATAACTGTGTTGTATTCGGTGACATTGTTTATGGTTTTTCCTAAAAATATACCTCCTGAAGATAGCAACTGGCCCTGAGGTGTAAAAATTACCCAAGCTGTGGAGGAAAGCCTCTGAGTGTGTCGGCTAGCACCATCTGCAAATCCAACGTAGACCTCTGGTTCACTTGACATCTGCCACAGTGAAAAAAGATAACATCAAAAAATGACATGTCCATAAAACCAAAAGAAACCAAAAATTAATAGTACAAAGACTATACATATGTTACAAAACGTTACCCAAGGTGACCTACCTATGAGTATTACTTCTTGAGGTAGAGCCCATTTCGAGGCTCTGCTAAAGCATTTCCCTCAAAATCTACCAGACGACAAGTGCCATTTTTTAGAACCTCTTTTACGATGAAAGGTCTGAACCACATGGCTTTGAACTTGCCTGCCCCCAGGGGTCCTTATCTTGGTCATAGACCAGGACAAGGTCGCCTTCCGATAAAATCCAAGGACGAACGGACTGATCATATTGACACTTGACTTTTTGTTTGTGAGCTTCATTAGCTAAGGCCACATCATGACACTACTCATTGAGCTACTCGAGATATAATAAAAAATATTCAAGCAGTGAAGTGTCTGGAAATAACTGTACTTCCAACTTTAAAGATGGGATCTGGCATTCTATGAGCAAGACTGCTTCCAGCCCGTAAACGAGTTGAAAATGTGAGAAACCAATTGCAATCTTAACAGATTTTTGGTAGGCCCATAATGCTGAGTATAACATCAAATGCCAATTTGACTTGGCCGAATTGATCGTTCATTGTAGGATGGTCTTAAGATATTTATTGACAGCTTCCACCTAACCATTCACTTGAGGGTAGTAGGGTAACGAATGTTCTTGCTTCAACCCAATATTTGATGTTAAATCGGTCATCATTGTGTTCTGAAAGTGACTTCCATGGTCAGTGACAATCTCTCTTGGGACACCGAACTGTGCTATAATTTGGTTAAGCAAAAAGAGGGTGGTAGTCTCACCATCATCTTTGAATGTTGGTGTAGCCTCGACCCACTTGGTGAAGTAGTCTACTGCTACGATGATATAATAGTGCCCCCTTGTTGAAGGAGGGTTGCAGGTAGTGTAATCAATCCCCCACTTGGTGAAGGGGCCAACGATGATGACGGGAAACATGGGAGCAGGTTGTTCCCTCATCTTCCATGAGAAGATTTGACATGGGTGGCACTTCTTGACTGATGTGATACAATCTTTGATTAGTGTCAGCTAGAAGTAACCGACTTGTAAAATATTTTGGGTTGTTGCCAACCCAGACAAATGACCGCCACATGCTCCAGTATGGAAATCGTTAAGCACGATTTTCGCTTCTTCATGAGTGAGGCACCGGCGAAGGATGAAATCTACACCTCGACGATACAAAGTATCATCAAGTATGAGATAGTTATTTTCTTGATGACGTATACGGTGATGCTCATCATGAGAAGCAGAGGTGGGGCATTTCAAATTCTGGAGATAGACAAGTATATCTCCATACCAGGGGTTCGAAGATGCTATCAAAAACATGTCTCCTTGAATAGGCAATTCTTCGAGCATGTCACGAAGAAACTCAATAACTACGTTGTATTCGGTGACATTGTTTATGGTTTTGCCTAAACATATACCTCCTGAAGATAGCAACTGGCCCTGAGGTGTAAAAATTACCCAAGCTGCAAAGGCAAGCCTCCGAGTGTGTCAGCTAGCACCATTTGTGAATCCAATGAAGACCTCTGATTCACTTGAAATATGCCACAGTGACAAAAGATAACATCAAAAAATGACACATCCATAAAACCAAAAGAAACCAAAAATTAATAGTACAAAGACTATACATATGTTACAAAAAGTTACCCAAGGTGACCTACCTATGAGTATTACTTCTTGAGTTAGAGCCCATTTCTAGGCTCTGCTAAAGCATTTCCCTCAAAATCTATCAGACAATAAGCACCCTTTTTTAGAACCTCTTTTACGATGAAAGGTCTGAACCACATGGGTTTGAACTTGCCTACCCCCAGGGGGTCCTTATCTTGGTTATAGACTAGGACAAGGTCGCCTTCCGAGAAAATCCAAGGACGAACGAACCGATCATACTGACACTTGACTTTTTGTTTGTGAGCTTCATTAGCTAAGGCTGCATCACGACACTACTCATTGAGTTGCTCGAGATATAATAAATGCTCTTCAAGCGGTGAAGTGTCTGGAAATAACTATACTGCCAACTTTAAAGATGGGATCTGACATTCTATGGGCAAGACTGCTTACAGCCCGTAAACGAGTTGAAAATGTGAGAAACCGGTTGCAGTCTTAACATACATTCGGTAGTCCCATAATGCCAAGTATAACATCAAATGCCAATTTGACTTGGATGAATTGATCGTTCGTTGTAGGATGGTCTTAAGAGATTTATTGACAGCTTCCACTTGACCATTCACTTGAGGGTAGTAGGGTGACGAATGTTCTTTCCTCAACCCAATCTTTGATGTTAAATCGGTCATCATTGTGTTCTGAAAGTGACTTCCATGGTCAATGACAATCTCTCTCGGGACACCGAACCGTGTTATAATCTGGTTAAACAAAAAGAGGGTGACAGTCTCGCCATCATATTTGAATGTTGGCATAGCTTCGACCCACTTGGTGAAGTAGTCTACTGCTACGATGATATAACGGTGCCCTCTTGCTGAAGGATGGTTGCAGGTAGTGTAATCAATCCCCCACTTGGTGAAGGGGCCAATGGTGATGACGGGAAACATGGGAGCAGGATGTGCCCTCATCTTCTGTGAGAATATTTGACACGGGTGGCACTTCTTGAATGATGTGATACAATCTTTGATTAGTGTCGGCCAGAAGTAATCGACTCGTAAAATCTTTTGGGTTGTCACCAACCCAGACAAATGACCGCCACATGCTCCAATATGGAAATCGTTAAGGACGATTTTTGCTTCTTCATGAGTAAGGCACCAATGAAGGATGCAATATACACCTTGACGATACAGAGCATCATCGAGTATGAGATAGTTCTTGGCTTGATGACATATATGGAGACACTCATCATGAGAAGCATAGGTGGGGCATTTCAAAGTTTGGAGATAGACAAGTATATCTCCATACTAGGGGTTTGAAGATGCTATCAAAAACATGTCTCCTTGAATAGGCGACTCTTCGGGCATAACACCACCTAACGCGATCGAAAGTTCTGAGATGAGTTCCGGAAAGACTAGTGAGTTTTTGGATTTCACCGAAATGAAATCTAAGTCAAATTCCTAGAGGACAACTATCCATCTACTGATCTTTCTTTTGATTACCCATCGTGTCAACACATATTGAAACGGATTCACGACGGCAATGACGGTGGTCTTGCGAAACAAAATATAATGACGGAACCGTTGGATAGCATGGACTGTTGCCAATGCAAGTTTTTTGATATGAGAATAATTGAGTTTCGGTCCAACCAGGCCTTGGCTCAGGTAATAAATCACATATTCTGAGAGAAAATCATCCTCCTGAACTAAGACCATGCCGATGGTTGACTCTGCTGTAGCCAAGTATAATAAGAAATCTTTGTTATAATTGCATGGACGAAGCAAAGGGGAAGTTGTGAGGGCACGTTTCAATGCTTCGAAGGAAAATTGAGCGGCATCGTCCCAATGAAAAGGAACATCCTTCTTCAGTAAACGCATAAAGCCCTTTGTGATCTCGGCATAGTTTGCGATGAAACACCGTAAAAAGTTTTATTTTCCCAGTAAACTCTAAAGTTGAAGTATTGTACGTGGGGGAGGTAACTAAACTATTGCCTCGACCTTGAGATGATCTACCATGATCCCTATTGTTGAAACTATGAAACCTAGCAGACGGCATGATGTCACGCAAAAACTGCATTTGTAGGGATTCAAGCGAATCCGGAAGTAGCGACATCGCTCAAACATAAGTTGGAGGTGCATGGGATGCTCAGTTCTCTTACGAGATCATGATGCTAAATCATTTAAGTAGGCCTCAACGATATGTTTGAGATCATGGAAAGCAAAAGACATGGCCCGCTGAAAGGTAGTTCTAGCATTTTTCAGATCAAAAGGCATCTTACGTTACACGAAGTACCCCATGGACAAATGAATGGTGTTTTGTTTTGGTCTTCAGGTTTGATTTGTATCTGATTATATCCCGAAAAACCATCCATGAAAGAAAAGGCCTCGCAACATGTGCATTCATCGACTATCTGGTCAATAAATGGTGTGGGGAAATTATCTTTTAGACAGGCTTTGTTCAAATCACGGAAGTCCGTACATACGCGAATCGTACCCTATTTTTTGTTAACTGACACGAGGTTTGACACCCATTGGGTCAAATGGAGGGGGTAGATAAAATATGCCTTGAGCAGTTTCTCTACTTCAACCTTAATAGTTGTTTCTTTCTTAGGATTAATCAAATGAAGCTTCTGATGAATCGAATTAGCGTCAGGATAAATCGTGATTTCGTGTTCAACAATTTTTGGATCGATTCCTGGCATTTCCTTGTAAGACCAAGCAAAAACATCGCGGAATTCCTTAAATAAATCCGTGTAGATTTGAATCTCTTCTGGGGAGTAGTCAGCTCTGACAAAAATATTCTCCACAATGCTAGGGGTTCTGGAGATGTTTATAGGTATAGTTTCGGCGATGGTTTCCATATTACCCTCAGCATAAACAACATGTGTAGCCAAAGGATTGATAGGAAAAAACCTATCTCCAGTCATAGTCAAGGTGAATTCCCCTGCTTCGATTCTACTTAACTATGGGAGGAAGTAAGATCTGTGATGGATATCATCCCGAGGTTTGTTCGGACTAGTCATTGCTTCGATGATTACTTCGTCTGAGGGCAAGACTAAGTCTAAAGAATATGTATCGACGAGAGAACCTTGAGCCCAAATAGGCTCTAGAATCGGATCTAACTCTTGTGCAGGAGTTGGATCGGGGTCGGTGGAAGCTTGTTGGGCTAAAGAGTACGCCACTTCTGTCGCGGACAAGGGCATGGACATACCATGGTGCCCTTTCCCTTCCATCATGGTCGATGGGGAAGGTAGAATCCACAAATCATTGAAGTAAGTCGTGCGAAACCATGAAACTTGTAAAATATCAACCTTATGGTGGTAAGATATGAACTTAACATCGCCTTGAGGAGGTGGGTAATCGAAAGTACCCATCAAAGGTGGGCACAAACCAACCCCTATGTTGACGACGTCGGGTTGAGGGTTATCAATCATTGGGACCGTGGATGCCCCCAATGAAGGGTCAAGATGGGAGAAAGACAACTGATCAATGGTCACGATCCATCCCTCGTGTGGAAACAATAAGACTCATAAAAATGTAGCGACTACTGCTTGCATAGCATAGGTCCAACTCCTCCCTAACAAGAGATTGTAGTCGAGAGATGTGTCGACCACTTCAACCTCAACACACACGGTTTTCCCTCCTAACTGCACGGGAAAAGAGGGGATAATGCCATGTGGTCGAAATGAATGACCATCAAAAGCGGTAAGAAGAGTAGGTGACGGAGAAAAAATGGGCTGGCCAATGGCCTTCCAACATGGCAAAGACATTACGCATGTTGAGGCACCCTCATCAACAACCATGCAGAAAATGTTTTGAGTAAATGTTTTCGTGGTGTAAGCCACGACTATCTAGAATGCTACATGGTAAGGGAGATGAGGTTTCAAGTTGGTTGTATCAAGCATGATTGTACCTGGATTACAAGTCTCAATGGATCCTAAAGTAGCTAACAGAGCCTTTCTCTAGGAAGGGTATCTTTGGAGGACTTCCAAAGAAGACATCGCACAAGAGGTTTGAGACAAATCCTCCACCACAAAGTAGTTCTGGGCAGCCCTTGCGTTTGGGTTGTGAGAATCTTTCTTAAACGCACCTTTTGGGATGCGTGTCATGGTTTCGCCCAACATCTTATCGATCTGGAGAGGAAGAGATGGGATTTTAGCTTCTTTACCTTTCTCATAGGTGCTTGGCTTGTTGTAATCATGTTCTCTAGTCAATATATAGGCATCACCTTTCATCATATACACATTCGTGGATGCAGGATTGTTTGAAGATGGAGGGGGTCCTTGGTTTCCCACTTTTGCGCTTGTAGAGGCTTGAGTTAGATTTTGGCCATGTTGAAATGGGTTTCTTAACACAATAGGTTGTTGTTGTGACAATAGATTTTGGGCCTCTACAAGCTGAGGGCACTAGTGAGTCGGGTGGTCTTCTGCACACAGATTACACGGATACTTCAACTTCCTTTTCTCGGTGTTGCCCTCGCCAGCATTATTAGTGGGTTTCTTATCCCCCTTACCCTTCTTACATTGTTTCTTCTTTCCATCAGGCTGTTGGGTGGCCTTCATATTTATCGATTGCACACTGTGTACATCCAATGTTTGGGTAGGGGGAGCAGCTGGAACAGTAGTCTGGCTAGTCGTTGTATGCTGGATAGACAATTGATGCAATTGTTTCATCAGTTGTTCAGCGGGCTTTGTTTGTGCTGAACCAACAATACCATCGACATGTGGTCCAACTCTCTATATGGTTTTATCAAGTATTGATCGTGGAGAATCTGGAAAGATCTCGTACAGTAGACCAGACTGAGAGTAGATTATCTCAAGTTGTTGAGCTCTCATGATTGCATCTTCTTCGGTAAACACTCCTGACGTTGCGACGTCTTTGGATAACTGTGGGACCAAAGACTTGGAAACATTCAGGCAAGAATGCTGGTGGGACTAGTGTTGGGTCACATATTTGTCCATATTTTCATCATCTATAGATATCCATTCCATCCCTTCTCCATCCTATTATCATTCATTTATCATTCCATTTTCCATACATTTGCTACAACTGCTCATAAAATGACATATTATTCATGTTATGCTTTAATGGTCAATAATGATTATTCTTCCTTCATTTTTAATGAATTAAAGACTATTATGCATGATTTTTATGATGATGGTTTGACGAGTGATTTTATGTATCAATATTTGCAACAGTCAAGGTTCCAACCTCCAAATGACACATGTGAGTTCTAGCTCGTGGTTAACCGTTTTCAGTGAAAAACGTGGAAGATAAGGAGAGATGAATTTGTGTGGAATATTTTGAACAGATGAGGATGAATCTCAAAAATCCAAGACATGGGTTTTTTTCATAATGGGCCCAATTGAGTTCTTTGCAGGTCGTTTTCCAATTGGAGCTACGCTTTGAGAGAAATCACTAGTTCTTTAAAAGGGTATTTTCCAAATTTACAGTTGCGGCCGGTTCTCTAAACTTAGCAATTTGTTTGAGAAACCGAGGGATTTGGGGATTTGATTTGTATAAATAAGACCTATTCAATTAGGAGATGGGTAGTCATGAAATTATATAGAATTTATTTGTAAGAAACAGTTGAACTTATGTAATTTATAAGTTTTCTTCAATAATACAAAGGAGTTGATGGATCTGCAATTACGTGCAACTTTCTCTTCATCTTGTAAGTCTTTTGGCCATGCATGCTAGGTGAGGCAAGGCCCCCTCAATCTGGTATGTGTTGGTCTTATTCATTTACTTGTATTTTTCTTTTCATTGACTTAATTTATCTTGGTGTATGATTAGTTGATCACTGCCTACAATTGTGTGTTGTTTATTAGATTGTTCTTATAGTAAGATTCAATTCATGTTGTTGTGAATTCATTTTGTTAATAATCCTTTAATTTATGTAAGAGTGTGGTAGTGGTTTTATTTCAGCTGAGTGTATTTTCAAGCAAGAGTGAATTTGATTGATTTTAAGTTATGTGTTTTATTTCATTAAATAGATAATAGTGTTAGTTGGAATTTGTTGCTTGCATATATTTTTCACGGTAACTTTGAAATAAAAGACTTCCTTGGGTTGACAATTGAATAGTTGGGAAAATACTACAATGCAATTAATTCAACATTAGTTCAGCCCAATGTAGCGAATGTTGTTCCTTTGAGTGTAGTTGTTGTTCATTTGAAAGGAACATCTGTCATTCCTTTCACACGACTGTTGTTCCTTAGAGTGTAGTTATTGCTCTTTTGAAAGGAACAGTTGTCATTCCTTTCATGTGACTATTGTTCCTTTGAGTATCATTGTTGTTCATTTGAATGGAGCAACTTTCGTTCCCTTTATGATTGTTGTTCCTTTATAGGTGTCGCATCTCTGGAGGTTGGGTATTGAAAACGGAAGGTAAGAACCTACGTAGGAAAAAAATAAAATGCTTGTACCAACGCCTACCTTTGGCTGATGCATAGAGGTTGATTTTAGGACATATTTAGAGCCCAACATTTTGGCATCGTTGCCGAGGAAGTTATCAAGGGTGCACAAGTCCAATTGACATTGTTTTTTTAGTTGCATGTTCTTGACTCCGAGGTGAAGGGTCAAGGCATGTAGGTTTCTTGATTGTTTCTTTCTTTGCATTTAGTTTTTAGTTTTTTATCCTAAATCTTATCATTTCTCTTAGTGGTGATGTAAGAACCACCCATCCTACTCACAAGTTGACAGGAACATTTGAAGAAGGAGCCTTGAGATAGCACCTAAAGAATCCAACAAAAAGATGGTAGGTAAGAAGGAGACAGAAGTTGTTACCTTTGAATTCCCCATAAGAGATCCTGAAGGAGTGGTACAAATGCAAAGCATACCCCCATCCGATCTACCAAATTTTCACGGTTTGGCAAATGAATACCCTGATGCATTCTTATTTCAATTTGAAGTACTTTGTAGAGGTTATGGTTATTTTACTAATGATCAAAAGTTGAATGTTTTTTCCCTTACTCTAAAAGGAACATCCCTCTGATGGTTCATGAGCCTCGGTGGTAATTCTATACAAACTTGGGAAGACATGAAATATGTATTCTTGCAAAGGTACCAAGATTATTGTAGGGTCAATGACGATATATTTGGAATGAAACAAGGAGAAGAAGAGACTTTGGAGGAATATGTGGAGCGCTTTCAATACAACCTTCAAAGATCCAAACAAAAACAGTTGGGAAAAGAGACCTTTAAAATACTCCTACTCAAAGGAATCCATGATGAATCTTTAGAAATCTTAAATTTGATGGGAACAGGTGGTATATTTCAGTTACCATATGATGATATTTGTGAGTTATGTAGAAGGTATTCAAGAGGGAACTTCAATATTGGTAAGAATTCTAGTGAGCCTTCTTCTCAATATTTTAAATCTGCTGCAAAAACAAAAGTTATAGGAGTTGAAATCATTACTTCAATTGAAAATTTTAAAGTTGATATCATTAGCTCATTAAATTCACAATTGGATATTTTGAAGGATAAGAAGAAATGGGAGGAACCTGAAGAAACAGTTTGTCCTCGGTGCCAGAAGAAACATCTTGCAATGGATTGTCCTTTGGATAGTCTCATAATTTNTGGCATATGTGACTTGAGTCATTCAATGGATCGTTGCCCCTCCTTACCCAAGATAAAAGCAATATATCAAAGAGATCGAGGAGTTGTAGCAATTTCACCACAACAACCATGGCCTACATGTATGATTCAAAACTCTATCCCTCCATTTCCTTACTCTCACAAGCAATCATTGAATACTCATACACCATGGCAACTGTGGCAACCCCAATCTCATTCCTACATATCTTGTCCACAAGGTTTCCATGGCCCATCTTATGATCCCATGACTACTTTCCCTCATGTTGCGGAAAACACCAATCCTCCATACTTTCCACAAGCTCTTCAAAAACATCTTATTTTCCCATTAAAATCATCCACACAAACCAATCAGTTATACTTTCCATACTTAACGTTTCATCAAGCTCCTCCATGCCCTACACAGCTTCCTGTTCAACCCACCTTGCACCCTAACCATAATAAAGTAGTGCAATATACTTACAGTGCTGACCTGCACAAATTTCCTACATTTACCACTTATCTTGCCTCACCTACACCATTGCAACAAATCCATATGAGGTCTGGGTAGATTGTAAGTCCAAGAATTGAAAATGAAGTTTCTTATCATCAGCAGCAAACCAACAAGATCAACAAATCTGATGAAAAACAGACATTGGAACCGAAAAGTGAAGCATCTTCTACATCATGGTCACTGGATGTGAATCTCTTCTACATTCTGGAAGATCGGTTTTCTAAAGAGATTCATGGTGTAACATCTATAGGAAATCAAGGGAACAAGGACTATATTGAATCTTGGTTTCAATCTGTCACCAATCCGCAGCTTCATGTTATACTTTAGCAATTCCTGGCACTATCATTTCAACGGAAGTTGGTCTTTCATATCTTGGTATTCATAAAGTTATATTTTTTAGTTGTGGGTATGGGCATATTTGAGACTTTGTTACGTAAGTGGCTTCATTGGAAGTATTATTATACTTGAGTTAATTCATTTTTTAAGTAAAGTAGGGTAGGGTACTTAATGAATTTTCGATAAATGCTTAATGGAATTGATTAGTTTATTTCTAAGCATTAGTAGCCTAGTTTAGAAATAAAAATGAGACACCTTCAAGAGATCATCATTCGATCGCTTGTAGCCTTGATCTCATGGACTTTCTTTCAAAAATCATCATTTTTTTTAAGTTTTAGCATTTGTTGCAACACGCTGTGTAAGTCAATCTAGGTACTCAGTGCTTGAAATTTTTGGTATGGTCATGTATTCCATTGAAATTTATATCATTAAAAACATTCACAGCTATTCCAGTCACTTTTTGAGAGCCATATTTCATTTATTGGATGTTTGTGGCATTTTGGCTTGAAATTTTTACTAAAACACAGTCGGGACAGTCTGTTTTTGGGAGAGAAAATGGATTTTTTTTTCAAAAACTGTTTACATCCCAAGTATCCCTTTGAATCTATTTTACAAACCAATTTGAATTTTTGAGATTGGGCATCAAACTAAAAAGTTATGGTCAAAATACCAACGGGATGTCAAGCAGGCAGCTTAGAAACAGAGCTAGGACAGTCACTTTTTGGATGCCTTATTGGATATATATTTAAAACCTGTTTCATTGGTATATTTCCCTATGAGTCTAATTTACAACGCAATTTTAATCACTCAATTCCAATATCATACAAAGAATTTATGACCAACACACTGGTTGCTTGTCATAAATCTGCACTTTGAAAAATCTGTCTTCCCGGATGTTCATTGGTAAATTTGACTCATCAATTCCTCTTGTAATTAAAACATGTTTCTATTGGAGATACCTACACAAATCTAATTTCATATCCAATTGGAATCACATCAATCCATCATCAAGAAAAAAAATGTATGCCTAAAACCGTGACTATTGGTCTAGCCCG
Organism: Picea engelmannii; assembly: GCA_009831015.1. NCBI lineage: Eukaryota > Viridiplantae > Streptophyta > Pinopsida > Pinales > Pinaceae > Picea > Picea engelmannii. The sequence goes on from ML785263.1 coordinate 496,452, forward strand.
AAATTCGAAGAACACCTTATCATGCAGGGTGTTACTGAGCATATTTGGCATATCATCACATGGAATTTTCAAAACCTATTTCTAATGGAAATAGACCTCTGAATTTATTTTTATTTGGATTTGGAATCACTCAAATTGGACAAGAAACAAAGAAGTTATGATCGAAATATTGTTGAGTAGTATATGTTGGCCAACACTCCTAAACAGGTATAAAATGAATTTTGTTTCATTTATTTTCTTTGGATTTGTTTTCTAAGTAACTACATGTTTTTTTTGTGTATGTCTTGGATGAAGAGAGCCCATACACCTCTCTTCTCCATGATCTCATGTTTTATTGCAGGTAAGTGCTTATGTTTTGCAGGTCCTTGGAAAATCAAAGAAGGTTAATACATGCATGAGTGATTCTTGAAGACTTTTTCTCAAATTTTCAAATGGATTGAGCACACAACAAATTGAGAGATTTATGTGAAAACCATACAAATACCAATGTTTTAGAAGTCAAGTTTCATTGCTACATTAACCATGACAAGAATCCTTCTAAGAAGACAATATGCTCATCATGCTCATTCACCAACACCGTGATATGCCTATACATTTTTTTTCCCTCTACCATTCCATCCATTCCATTACCTTATGTTCCATTTTATCACTTACATACTTTCCACTCCAATCACTTCTAACCCATGAATAAAGTCACTCATCTCCCTTACCTCTTGCTAATGAAAATCTTTCATCTTCAGTTCTTCAAATCCTTTTGTCTATGCTCGTGTTGGATGATGTGGGATTCCTTAAGGCCATCCTTCTAACAAATCTCATCCCATCGACTCCAACACATCATCTGGGATTGAGGTTAGAGTTTCATAGTACCCTGGAATCTGCATACATCAATGGTAGATCTCATTGTTATTAATCATGGGGATTCATCAATGCCTCTTGATTGAAAAATATTCCAGGTGACTTGACTCCAACAAATCCATTCATACCTGTCAAGATGCACTAAGGTACTTTAGAGCTCACTGTCATCAAAGGTGAGTTTCTTCACATTGTTTAATGACATACATTAATGGCCGGTAATCCAATGATTTATTTCCATGCTCGACTTCAGCACATTCATTTGCATGGTAAGAATTGTACCTCGGTTTTGTAGCAGTTGAAGATTATGTGATCTAATGGTTTCAACAGTGATTTGAAGCATCATTTGTTTCAGTAGTTCTGCAGTCCCTTTCCATTTTCATTTCAGCATTTGATTTTCAGAATAAGAGAAGGAGATTTCTGCTTTTGTAGCAGAATTCTTCATCATCATTTGTTTCAGCAGCAGTAGTTTTACATGCAGCCAGCACAACATCATTTCAAATCAGATTTAGCCTCATTCTATTTCAGCTCTCATATACATCTGTCTCGACACCAGTTTGTCTTACATCAGCTTCAACAGACATCAATCCATCCATGTCAATCAAATCTTTCATGGAGGCAAAACTTGAGGTAAAATAGCATGAGTTTTTGATTTATTAAATATTTAGGAAAATGTCATGAAGAACCACTAAGGATTTATATTCTCCATTTTCATATCATAACTCATTTATTACCTCTCTTATCCATCCATTACCATATCAACCTTCACCTCATGCACTCCCAACACCCAAGTCAAGTCCTTCCCTACATCTCCTAACATCCAAGCATGAGAAATTGATTTGTTGCTACCACATAAGAACAAGAATAGAGAAAGGAAGAAGATCATGATGTCCATTTTCATAGAAGCACACTAAAAGTCAGAGGTATGGTTTCTTTGGTTCATTTCCATGATGTATTCATTCATCTCATGGGTTTCCAATTATCTTTTACAGCCTTTTGACTCATGGTTCTCCTACATATTGCACATCTTCAAAAAGTTGTTGTTATGGATTCATGAAAGGATACAACATATGTGTTATATGGATTTGAGTCATACATGTTATAAGGATTTGATAGGCTACAAAGTTAATGGATGTCTCAATAATGATTATGATGCTAACCCTTTCATTAATGCCTAGCCCTCCCATATGAACATTTTGTTTGTTTTTCTCGCTTGCCAATATACATCATTGTTTAAAAGAGGGTTATGTGCTCATACGATTTACCATGGGAGCATGATAATGGTTCTCTTGGGTGGTAGTATGATGATTTTTTGGTAGCCTTTGTTGCCATTATGAAAACACATGTGTAGTTGTCTACACAAATGATAATGGAAAGAAGTAGTTATTAAAAGGAAATTGAAACAATGTCTCCACCCAAAATTTAAAAAGGAATTTTTGTAGTGGCTTGTTTCAGAGGCACCTTTCCCATAGTTATTGAAAGCAACAGAAGAAGCCTATGCTACCATACAAAAAAAGAAAAAATCACTTTGAGTCATTATCTTTGGCATGCAACAACAATAATTAGTTTTCGCCCATGGTTTCAAATTCAACTATCTATTCTCAGCATCATAATTTTATTGTTGAAATCTTAGAAAGTGAAGGTATATCCAAGGAAAATTCAGATCTCCATTGTGTACTCAGATTTTGGCATGCTAATACAGTCTAGAATGAAATCTATGGTAGAAAATTGGGTCACCATTGGTACATGGGCAACAAATTTACCTGGGTGTTGGGCAAACTTATTGGAATTTCCATATTTTGTCATTGGTTGGCTACATTTGTTTTTAGGAGTTATCTTCATTACATGAAGAATGGAAAAGCTACTATGCATTCCCAAGAATCTATTTGAAGAAGGAAGTTGACCGTCCACAAGAACCTACAGTAAAAGACACTATTATAGAAGCCATTTTCTTTTAAACACATGGGTAGAAATACATAGGTATGTGGTTCATTTTCTTGGTTCATGATACACTGATTGATTCACAAATTCTGAGCACTTCATAATGATGGTAAAAGCTTTGTTCCATATAGTCTTAATGTTATGAATTTTCATCGAAAAGAGGTCTTGTTATCAATGATGAAATCATGTGAGGTAACCTACAAACAAAGCAAGTTGTTTTGAGATCTGGAATCCCATGATTACAGGGTTGCAATCCCCATAAGTGAAACTGAGATTATTGGAGGGTATATCATATGGTATGGGGATTGTCAAATACATATGATTAAGCATTTGATGGTAAAATCATGACATGGCCAACTCAATCACATTCTGAGATAACATTTGATGGATTTCCAAGATTGGAGGATTGGTATTCAAGCATTGATAAGGTATTTACAACCAGTAGTAAAAGATATCATGTACTAATCATTTTATAGCAAGCTCATGACCAGATTCAAGGTTTGCAGATTGTTTTCCCATTAAAAATGTTGCCTTAAAGTACAAACAAAACTTATTGAGGGAATTTGATGGTGATTGTGTTGTATACATAAGGAAAGGGTACTCAGAGATGATTGTCTTCTTATGCATTAGTTTCCTGCAGAGGATCTCTTTTGAGATTGTGTTTAAGTTTGATTTCATAATGCAGCGTGAGGACATGCTATACAATTAGTGTGGGGTGGTTACTATGAATGATGGTGGTTACTATGCATGATGGTTTGTTCTCTCATTTTCCATTCATATTTATTTTTCTCATACATGTTATTTTTCTACAAAAAAGTGCAGAAATTGATTTGGGCATATCTTCCAAATGAAGAACTGGGTTGTCATGATTTTTGGTATGATGAAGCATGGGATTAGTCTAAATATGCCTACAAACCCCACTTTGTACTTTGTAAAAATGTGGTGTTGTCAGAACTCTTTCAGGAGAGTTTCAATTACGAGGAATTTCAACAATAGGATACCTTGGGATTTGGTTACTATGCATGATGGTTTGTTCTCTCATTTGCCATTCATATTTATTTTTCTCATACGTGTTATTTTTCTACAAAAAATGTGTAGAAATTGATTTGGTCATATCTTCCAAATGACGAACTGGGTTGTCATGATTTTTGGTATGATGAATCATGGGATTAGTCTAAATATGCCTACAAAACCCACTTTTTACTTTGTAAAAATGTGGTGTTGCCAGAACTGTTTCAGGAGAGTTTCAATTACAAGGAATTTCAACAACAGGATACCTTGGGATTTGTGTATTGGATTGTTATGATTTTTGGCAAGAATGTGCATTAAATTGTGACATATGAAACTATCAAAATACCTTCTTCATATGAGTTGTGATTTGCATGAAAATCCATTGTATCAACAAAATTCAAATGAGTCCTTAACAACTTGGTTAATGCAATGTATTGAGTTGCATGAGGACATGCAACATTTTCAGTGTGGGGTAGATGTTGGGTCACATATTTGTCCATAATTTCATCATCTATAGACATCCATTCCATCCCTTCTCCATCCTATTATCATTCATTTATCATTCCATTTGCCATACATTTTCTACAACTGCTCATAAAATGACATATTATTCATGTTATGCTTTAATGGTTAACAATGATTATTCTTCCTTCATTTTTAATGAATTAAAGACTATTAGGCATGATTTTTCTGATGATGGTTTGACGAGTGATTTTATGTATCAATAGTTGTAGCAGTCAAGGTTCCAACCTCCAAATGACACATGTGAGTTCCATCTTGTGGTTAACTGTTTTCAGTGAAAAACATGGCAGATAAGGAGAGACGAATTTGCGTGGAATATTGTGAGCAAATGAGGATGAATCTCGAAAATCTGAGACATGGGTTGTTTTCAGAATGGGCCCAATTGAGTTCACCAAGGGTCATTTTCTACTTGGAGCTACGGTTTGAGAGAAATCACTGGTTCTTTAAAAGGGTATTTTCCATATTTACAGTTGCGATCGGTTCTCTAAACTTAGAAATTTGTTTGAGTAACCCAGGGATTTGGGGATTTGATTTGTATAAATAAGACCTATTCAATCAGGATAGGGGAAGTCATGAAATTATATAGAATTTATTTGTAAGAAAGAATTGAACTTATGTAATTTCTGAGTTTTCTTCAATAATACAAAGGAGCTGATGGATTTGCAATTACGTGCAACTTTCTCTCGATCTTGTAAGTCTTTTGGCCATGCATGCTAGGTGAGGCAGGACCCCCTCAATCTAGTATGTGTTGGTCTTATTCATTTACTTGTATTTTTCTTTTCATTGTCTTAATTTATCTTGGTTTAGTATTAGTTGATCATTGCTTACAGTTCTGTGTTGTTTATTAGATTTCTCTTATAGTAAGATTCAATTCATGTTGTTGTGACTTCATTTTGTTAATAATCCTTTAATTTATGTAAGAGTGTGGTAGTGGTTTTATTTCAGCTGAGTGTATTTTCAAGCAAGAGCGGATTTGATTGATTTTAAGTTATGTGTTTTATTTCATTAAATAGATAATAGTGTTAGTTGGAATTTGTTGCTTGCATATATTTTGCACAGTAACTTTGAAATAAAAGACTTCCTCGGGTTGACAATTGAATAGTTGGGCAAATGCTACAATGCAATTAATTCAACATTAGTTCAGCCCAATGTAGTGAATGTTGTTCCTTTGAGTGTAGTTGTTGTTCATTTGAAAGGAACAGTTGTCGTTCCTTTCATGTGACTGTTGTTCCTTTGAGTGTAGTTGTTGTTCATTTGAAATGAATAGTTGTCATTCCTTTTGCGCGACTATTGTTCCTTTCACGCGACTGTTGTTCCTTTGAGTATCATTTTTGTTCATTTGAAAAGAGAAACTGGTGTTCCCTTTATGATTGCTTTTCCTTTATAGGTGTTGCATCTCTGGAGGTTGCGTATTGAAAACAGAAGGTAAGAACCTATGTAGGCAACAAATAAAATGCTTATGCCAGCGCCTACCTTTGGCTGATGCATAGAGGTTGATTTTAGGACATATTTAGAGCCCAACAACTGGCACCTTAATCAAACTTTTCTGGTGTCTCCATTCTCGAATGTGATCAAATATATGGTCTTCTTTTGTCTGTTTGAAATTGGCCAGCAATTTTATGCTAGTGTTGTATCTCATAGTTAATTGGAAATGGTTTAGGAAATCCATTGCCAATTCACTGAAGGAAGAGTATCTTGAGCGGTCGAGCTCAATGTACCATTTTTCAGCACTCCCAGTGAGAGTACGTTGAAACAATCACAACTATACGGAGTCGTCTTTCAAATAATTAGATGAGCACCAAAGGTGAAAAGTAGTCACATGATCCCCTAGATCTTCGTTAGGTTTGGCTTAGAACTTTGGTATGTCCGAAGGAAACTTCGTCGACATAGGGGGCCAACGTGGATCGAGACATATAGGATCATTCAACAACCTTGTTAAGTCTGTCAAATGCAAGTTTTCCAGGAAAGGTAGTTTGGGTTGTTGGTGATAACCATGGAAAAAGGGGCTTGGAGTTTGACTGGCACCAGGTTGCCAGGAAAAGTTGGGTTGCTAGCCTGGGTTCTGGTAAAAACAATGGCCATGACCAGCGTATAGATTCTGCGTTTTAGGAGACAACATCGGATGATTCCCGAAATAGGGCATAGATGGTTGGGCATGCATTACATTCGGAAGAATTTGGGAAGGGTTGCCCCATGCCGATCCCATGGGAAGAGGTATTCCACCTTGCCCGGGGTTCCATTGGTTGTGAAACGAATTGCCCATGATCGGCATTCCTGATGACGGAACTGATTCCTGCCAAGATTTCCAAGGTCCTGATGTGGAAGAAGTTCCTATGTTTTCCCCCTGTGTAGGAATAGTACCCTGCATAGGATTAGGTTGTTCGTAATCGAGGTTTCCCCGAGTCAGGAAAGCAGCTGACGAGAAAGTGTTGTTACCAAATGCACCGAACAAAGAAAATGGTGTTGAACCTACTAGCATATTATGAGAAGGTGTTCCTTGAATCCCTACTCCAAATGAATTATGGTTTGTATTCGGCCCAACGGAATGCTAGTGGGCACCACCAAGCGAAGGGGACGAAGGAGGTATATGACCTCCTATGTAAGGGAAAGTGTTAAAGGGAGTTGAAGTGCCCCCCATGGGTCCTTGAAGAGGAGTGTTAGAGCTCCCTACCCCCAGACCTAAAGTCTATAAAGTGGAGTAGGAGAGTACAGGTCTTGTACCTGAGCTAGGCATCTCGTATGAGAACGGAGGGCCTGTTGCACTCTGTGTGAAAGGAGTAGTGGTTGTCGCCAAAGATGGGATCGGACCATTGCTCAAGCTAGAGGAAATCGATACCATGGTGTCTCATACCATAAATGGTGGGTTAGGAAGTGGAACACCCCCTATGGTGACAGTCAACAGTCATAGTGGGAATAGGAGAATTCCCAGAAGAAGTGTCAGCGTTTGTTTCCATTGTTGCATGTCACACTGTCTGGCGCTCGTAAGGATAAATCTGTACGATGATGGGTGCTGAAATATCATTGGTTGGAGTTTCAGATGAACCAAGAGATTCTACTCCAAGGTATGAAATGGTTGGTTCCTCCAGATGTTGGTCGGGCACAGTTTCATGTGACCTGGTCGCTTCAAAATACCCTTGTTGGTCTAGCTTTCACCTTAGCAGTGGTGGGGGTGGCTCCAGTGTAACCAGTGGTAGGCCAAGAATCCTTTGTGATCAACGGAGCTTGTGATCCTCCACTGTGTAATAATATCAAAGACACGCTAGGTATTTCTATTCGTTCAAAAACAGCACACACTAGAGAAAGTCCCTATGAGATAAAACAAGCAATGACTAAACTAGTTGTAAGAATAGTTACAACAACCAACACTAGAGAAACTTACCAATGCAAGTGCAACTCGAATATGGAAGAACCCTTTGGGTATACTCTAAAAAATTTTTCCTGATGTTTGTCCTAGGTACCACGATATACCCCCACAGTCACCTATGTAAGTCCCTAAAATAATGCCAACTAGGTTGCCAGCACGTGAACAGTCACCAGGCAGGTACAATCGACAATCGGGTGGACTGCAATGAGCAGGGTATCAAGCCCAAAACCTATCAAGGGTATCGAAATCAAGTGGTCTGGAATACAACTGTGGACCTCGAACGGATTTGAGACCCACGAAGCTCCATGGAAAATGCAATCGACGGAATCCCAAAACAAACCCTCTATATGCATTCCCCACTACGCTTGGTCCAGATTTGGAGGGGTTATCTATGCTACCTTTCCGCACATGACCTCATTTGTATCCCTTGTGTTAGAGGGGGTCCCGGATAACTTTCACGATACTAGACTTTTAACACTCCCTAGCACAAACTCTTACGTATGTTTTGCATCCTTGAAGAGTTTCCTCTCCAACCTAAATCAAGGCTCTAGTCTAGACTAGTTGATGGACCCTACAAACATAAAGTCTAGTTGATTTTAATTAATCGTTAATTTTTTATGGATTGTCTTAAGTCAAAGGTTATGAAAGTGAAACTAGTGATGTTTTGAGAGACAAAAGAAATGATAAACTGAAAGCTAGAAACAAAATAACTTCTTCTTGACAAAAATTTTACTCAACTTTTCAAACTACAAATCTTTCTAAGATATTTGAATAGAAAACTCAAAATAGGATTTCATTTGACTACGAGCTACTTATTTTCCTAAGTAAATAGCCAAGAAATTATGAAATAAAAACTTTTCCTGATTTTTTATGCAAACCAACAACTACTTAACCAAACCAAGAAATAAAAGAGTTTTTTTTTTTATTTAATGCTCGCAAAGAAAAAAGGAAAAATGATGACAAGTAAAGACCAAGAAAAATTTTGTCCTAAGTGAAGATCACAAATAATTACTGACAATAACACACAAACTGATTAAAGAAGACTCTCGCACTTGTCTAAAAACCCTATGAAAGAAAAAAAAAATAGGAAAACTTTTTACTGAAGAAAAAATATATTTTTGTGAGCAGACCTAAGTTGTCAACTGTTATGTCAAAGACCAAGATTAAATCAAGGCAATCCCTGAGAGGTATAACTCTTGATAAGGAAGAGGATGACTGCCTCTCCTTAACAAAAAATTTCTCAACAGGCACGTTGATGATAATTCAACAGTCAACATGTGCACGCGAGTTGTGTAACGTCAGAGCGCATGTACACTCATGCAGGCCTTATATAGGCCGCGTGTGTTACACATCAAAATTACTCAACTGGATAAGTGTCACATGTTCCTCTCAATTGTCTTAAGTGTCGCATCTTCCTTACAAATTTCTCAAGTGTCGCAAGTTGTTCATAAGTGTCGCAAACGTTGTTCAAGCATACTGCCTTAATGACAACACTAAGGAGGCACTTAAAACATCTCATACACTTGGTTTGGAGAAGGAGAATTGGTTAACTGAAGTCAAGGAACTCTTGACACCTGAGAAGAGCTCTTAATTAAAGGTTTTGAGGGTGAGCGCTCCCCTATATCAGTCTAGGGAGCATTGGCGCTCCCCTATAAGGCTTCAGGGAGCGTTATAACGCTCTCCTGCCCTTCTGACGGAGCGCTATCCACCTTTGAAGCACTGGCGCTTCCCTCAAGCTTCCTAGGGAGCGCTACAGCGCTCTGATGCCCCTTTTGAGGGAGAGCTGCCTAATCTGAGGCAGTAGTTGACCCGTTGAGGAGAATAAGGGAAGGATATTTCAAGTTTATAAGGCAGTTTCATTCAAATTCTTGGTTCCATCAGGAGATCCCTGATCTAAGGAGGAGGTTCCTCAACCTATTCTAAAGATAACTCAAGAGGTTAAGCTCCTCTTAACCTATATAAGCAAGCTCTATGATGGTGAAAAGGGGGGAGAATTGCTAGCATGAAACCTATGATCTCATAGGAAACACACAGTCAGCGAAAGGAGAGTGATCAGTGAAGTTGTTGTTATCCAGGTTATGGATCTTTCGAGCAAGGGTTAGATGAAGGGGACTTGACGAAGTTGTCGCATTCGCATCTACGATTGTAAGTACTGCTGTCGTTATTCTCATTAATATGAAACGCTTGGCATGTTTCTTTCTAGTTTGTGTCTGATGTTACACGAACTTATAATTGATAGATAGATCTATTTTCAAGCTAATATCAATGGAGTAGGAAGTGGTCGTATCTTGTTTGTCTATAGGACTCAGCGAGGAGCAAAGGATCGGAGCTCAACTCGGAGCGTGCAGGGACAAATGTCGATAAAGAGGTACTTATGTTCTCCTTCCTTCTCATGTGTTAGTTTGTATAGATTTGAAAGGAAGTCAGTGTCCACGTTAATCATTTTCTGTCTTAGAGTTAGGGTCAACCTCTTTGAGGCAATCTACCTGTCCGCAGGGAGATTTTCCTACAACAGAAACTGGCGACTCCACTGGGGAGATAGCCTCAAATCAAAATTTATTGTTTTGATTTCTCCTCGTTGACCTTGTTCTACCCCTTGATTGTTTTAGACCTAGTTCACTCCTCTTTTGATTGGTTTCATGAGCTAATTGGCTCCCTACCCCATCATACTCAGCCTAATTGTCGAGATTGAATTGCAATTTTTGGAATTTTTGACATTTTGGGGAGTTTTTGAACCTGGCGCCCCTGTCCCTATGTTAAAAGAGTGCCAGCGCTCCCTAATAGCCTTACACAGAGTGCTATAATGCTCATTTCCTTTGTAAATAGAGTGTCATCCCTCCTTTGGCCAATAAACCTTCCAAAATTGTTGTTTCAGGGTTTTTTCTCTGTGTCTCTCTTGCTGGGTAACCTTGTGAGTCAATCCTTCTTCTTTCCATCTTTGACATCCATCTCTTTCTTGAAGAACAAACATCTTGTTGTTTGGATTTCGTAGCCTTCTTCACTATTGTTGTTGATTTTTTCTACCATTTGGAGTCTGAAACCCATGCATTGTCTTTCTCTCCTCGTCAACTGAACGAAAAACACCGGTGAAGTTCATCAAAGGTCTACATATCTTTTCATTTGGTTTTAGTCAAAATCATTGTTCTTCGACTTTTTCTTTTGGGCGTGAAGTTTGATTTTTCTTTATTTGTTTCTTTTCTTTCACTTCTTGTTTTGATCACAAAGAGAGGGTGTTTTGTTTGTATGATTCTTGCTTGTGTTGGTCTGATTTTCATTCATCCAAGAAGATGATTAGCAAGACGAGCATTGTTTTGAATTAATCATTATTCATCTGCAAAAAATAAAAAGCATCTTCATGATTGATTGTGCATGTTAGAAGGCATATCAAAAGTTTTAGCATCACATCAGGATTTGACTGAAGAAAATTTGTTCGAGGACATTCCTTATTTGTGCTTGTTAGTGAAAAGAACTCTCTCTCTCCCTCAGATAGATGTTCATCGAAAACAAATGACTGCTTATCATATTTGATGCATTGTTGAGACTGAGTCACAATTCCATTCGTTCCACTTCCATGCACCCCTTTTGAGTAAAGAACAGCTCTAAAATGAACTCTAATTAAAAATTATCTAGAAATTTTTTCTTTTCTAGGATCCTCCACCAACAATAGATTAGGCTTAGTACTTTGGATTAGGCTGTGAGCATAACTCTCCAAAGTTTCCAAAACAAACATTAGCATCTTGAGTTAGGGAGAGTCAAATCCAATCATCGTATAAGTCTGCCTGGGATCCCCCTCTAACACAGGGGTTACGCACGAGGTCGCATTCGGGTGAACTACGGGGACTAACCCTCCGTGGTTTAACTGATTGTGGTGGTCAGATCGTATTATGGGGATCGCTTCAAGGTAAATCCACAATTACTGCGTGGAAGCCTTTTAGTTGATTTCAGGCTCGATACCCTGCCTGTACGTTCGGATCGGACTATCGATTGTTCCCGCCCAGGGGTTGACTGAGAATTGGTAACCTTAGTAGCCATAATCTTTAGGGTCTTACACAAGGTGATGGTGACGAGAAGTCTCACTGTACCTGGAGAAGACATTGGTCAAACTCACTCGGGCTCCTTGGAGGGTAAATCCACAATTACTGCATGGAAGCTTTCACCAAGGCGTAAGTCCGTTAAGCAGGTCGCCATTGTAACTATTCCACCCTATCCCCGCCCCTTCTGGACTTGATCACGCGACGTTGGATTTCATCACCAACTAGTACGGTCATCAAAAGAAGGTCATGTTTGCTTGGTTGTGATTCTTATATTTCTATTAGCGTATGCTATTTCTTTTCGGTAGTTGGCCATAGATCTCTTTCGCCGACTCTTTTTCACCAACATCGACCCTCCACGTCGTTCGCGGAGGCTACAGGGACTTCCTCCAGAAGATATGGAAGGAAACACCCATTTACCCCCTCATTCTATGGAGGAATCTCCTCAACAGAGCGAGGTTCAAAACACTACAACTTCCCAGGAAGAAGTTCCCACTCCTTTGGAGAATTTTCGGATTGTTTCAGAGTCTCTGAAAGCTTTCCGCATTCCGGAGGGATATGAATGATGTGTCCTCCAACTCAATTTCGTTGGTGAATTTGTCGTCATCAATCCTTCTGACATTCTGACTGGGTCTCATCAAAACCCTTTATCTGATGACCCTTTTTGGACCGCAAACATTGTTCGAAGTCCACCACGCCTGGTGCGATATATTTATGGAACAGTGGAAGGTGTCGATGCGCCCATCTCCTACACCGTACCCCTAAACCATTTTACTGGTACCACCACTTTTACAGCCACGCCGCCCGTTGGTCCGAACATACCGTCCGTTGGTCCAAGGCCTACTCTTCCACTCCAGATAGCCCATTCTACAATGGTCCCTCACATTCTGACTATTCCTGTCGGTAATGCAATGGTCAACCAAGTTGCGATTGGCACACCTATAACACCAAGACCTACACTTCCTTTTGGGTTCAGGGCATTTAATTCTTCCACTGCCACTACTACCCAAGTTATGCCGGGAAGTTCCATACCTATCCAACAACCTGGAGGGACCAGTCTTGGTGGTCCTAATCCGCTCGGCGGCACTGGTCAGTCATTTACGTCTGGCTCTCAAATTTCAAGAACTCTACCTCAATTCGGGGGGCACCCTCCCACCGGAGGACAAATTCCATTCGGGGGGCACCCTCATGCTGGGGGTCAGCGTCAATCCGGAGTCTACCATCAACCACATGGACAAAATTTGTTTGCCGCACCTAATCCGTGGAACGTCCTTTTTCAAGGAAACCCACAGTTCTCGGCAGGACACAATTCTCAGACTCCGCAACAACCTCCTTATGGACAAGTGCCAAACCCAACCTATAACCCTCAAAACCCATCCGGTTATCCTCCGCTCACACATGCTTCTCAGAACACCTCAAATATTGTGTACCTTGGTCAAAACCAACCTCATACAAGAGGGCCCACTAGTTACAATTATCCACATAACCCAGTGATTGGCCCCACTGGTGTCCCCATGCCACATCAGCATTACCCACAAATTAACCGACAACTACCTTTTCTAGCTACCCTGGACCTTCCAGACTTATCGCGGTTAACGAATGATCATATTTATCATTCTCCGGTTTGGCCAGCTATTCTAGCTAAACTTCCTTTCGGCATCCCAAAATTTGATGGAAAGTCCGGAGAAGACCTAAACAACCACGTGATGACTTTCCATTTGTGGTGTTCATCCAACTCCCTCATGGACGATTCTATCCGTTTGCGTCTTTTCCAATGAACACTTATGGGTTCCGCAGCGAAATGGTATATTGAACTACCACGTGCATCTTTTCACGATTTCAACTCCCTCGCCATGTCCTTCCTCACACACTTCCAACTGCCTATCCGATACAAGACGGGTACCAAACTATTAACCTCCCTTCGTCAGAAAATGTCTGTACATATCTCCGATCATATTCATGAATGGAGATGACGACGAAGGCTAATCAAAGCGGTCATTCCTGACCAATTGTTAGCGGAATGGTTCACTAAATCATTATTACCCCAGATCGCTCGTGACGTTTCCATGGGTGGCGTAGTCACCGAGGAAGAAGCCATTGCTCGAGCTCAATACTTAGACTTAGTCTATCCACAATCCGGTACTCTGTATGAGTTGATACCGAACACTACCCGTGCTACTAATGATCCATGCAAATCATCTTCTACTTCCCATGCGGATGGAGTTATTGGCTCCGTCAAGACTCAATCTACTACCCAGTCGGCTGGAACGATTCAGTGACCCGCTTCGACGGCTTCTCCCAGTTCGACTACACCCTCTTTCACCCCCCCTCAAACTCAGGTCTCTGAGGTGAATGTGGTCCAATCAACCCCTTCACAACAACTTGGGGGCAAGAAAAAAGTGAGAAACAAACCAAAGAAAAAAAATAACAACGAACAACCCAAAACCCAACCGCAAACCCCTGCTACCGGAAAACAACCACAACGAAAACTGAAATTCCCATGTCTCATTTGTGGAGACGATCACTACACTCGAGACTTCCCACATCAAGATGAAGTGGCCAAACTTTTCAAGGGAAATTCACAACCCGTTGTGCTTACTCAGCCTTTTCCACAGCAGCAATCTTTGGTTTCCCAAACCCCCACGCCGGGGGGCAGTTCCAACCAACCCCATGATGAGGCCTCGACAAGTGCCCACATTTACATGTTTAATGGGGTTAATCTAACCACTCGCTCTGCAACATATGACACACTAGTTAAACCTGATAAGCCAAAGATTGCTAACGTTTCTCCGCCAGACCCGTTGCCATCCTCTGTCAATCCTCCGTCTGTTAGCCCTCCATCCGGGCCACTCCAGATTGAGAAACCTTCTTTTGACTCCATCTTACGCCCTCCTAAGAGAACCATCCGGAAATCTACTTTCAATCCTAATTCACGGGCTGCCCAAAATTACAATATTGTAGAAGATTTGGCCCAAGCACCGTGCGCTATGTCTGCCTTGGAAGTTCTACAACACTGTCCTAGCCAACGTAGAACGCTCTTAGCCGCTATCAGTGCTTTTGATCCTGAGTCATCAAACAACCTCACGTTTAATCTGGATGATCATCAACCGCGACTCTCCCACCAGCTGGCCTTCCAAATCGATGTTGTTGTTCACAATCAACAAATGCACCAAACTATCCTGGATGAGGAAGTCTCTACTTGTGTCATGTCCTTAGCTTGTTGGAAAGGCTTAAAATCGCCTGCCCTTAAAAAATCCTCTACGATGTTATGTGCTTTCGATGGACGAGGTTTTCATCCTCATGGATTATTACAATCCTTAGTCGTTCAGTTGGGCGGAAAAACTGTTACAGTTGACATCGAGGTGGTCGATGCTCCCCTCTATTACAACCTATTACTCGGAAGAAGTTGGTTCTACACTATGACTATCGTCACCTCATCGGTGTTTCGGTGTGTACAATTCCCCCATCAAGGCAAAATTGTTACCATCGATCAACTTGATTTTTTCACACCTGACGCTCGCATCCCTACTACCAACAACATTCCCTTTTTGGGAGACCATCCAGTTACATATGAAAGCATTGGTGTTGTCTTATTGAAAGATTCTAGCCTCATGGGTACTTTCCCTACACCACTTCCACCTACCACACATCATATTGCCACTGTCAATATGATCTCGACTATGCCTTATCAATCCTTGGAATCATCTGACCCTTGGATTGTACCTAGTCCCCTGTAATTCGATGTGCTCAGTGACACTATGCCACTTAGCCCAGCCAAGGCCGCATACGTAGCTATCCAATCTGCCTCTCCCTCTTCCAACAATTCACATTCGTTGGCACCCGATGCCTACTCGATGCCCTCATGGTTAGATTCCCTATCATCTGCCATCGATTACATTTCCCACATTTTTCCTTCTGACGAATCGATTATGGAAATGCTTAGCATCGACGGTCTGCCTTGGGATGATAACCATCATCGATCCTATTTTCTTCTGAAGTTGGAAGAAATTCACCAAGACATATGCTCTGTCTTTCCTCCTGATGTTGTCGATGCTCTGCAATCTCCCATCCTCACACAAGATACTCTCTTTGAGGGGAACATGGGTAACATCTCTACTATGATCGTTATTGACATCTCTATCAAAGAAGGTGTCGTGGAAAACATTCACCTTGGTGCTAATTGCACACCCGATGAAGTGGTTTCTTACACCGCTTTGTTCAAGGAATTCCGCGATTTCTTTGCATGGAGCTACGAGGAAATTCCAGGGATTGACCCTTCAATCATCGTACATGAAATCAAAACTTACCCTGACGCAAAACCCGTTCGACAAAAACTTCGCCCGATTCATCCCAAGAAAATCGTAGCTATAAAGGAAGAAGTTGAAAAACTTCTCAAATCTGGCTTTATCTACCCCATCCCTTTAACCGAATGGGTCTCCAACCTTGTTCCAGTTGCCAAAAAACAAGGGACCATCCGTGTTTGTGTTGACTATCGAGATCTCAACAAATCTTGTCCCAAGGACAACTACCCTACGCCCTTCATCGACCAAATTATCGATAATTGCACAGGGAGTGTAATCTTCTCTTTCATGGATGGCTTTTCTGGGTATAACCAGATTGAAATCTTACCTGCTGATCAACATAAGACAGCCTTTATCTGCCCATGGGGAACTTTTGCCTATCGAAAGATACCTTTTGGATTTAAAAATGTTGGTGCTACTTTCTAGCGGGCCATGTCGTACGCTTTCCACAACATCAAGCATATTGCGGATCCTTACCTCGACGATTTACCCGCCCATTCATCCAATCGATCCGATCACATTGATCACTTACGGGTGATTTTTCTTCGATGCAGGTTCTATCGTATTCGCTTGAACCCACACAAGTGCATTTTCACTGTCGAATCCATTCGACTCCTCGGTTTCACTGTCTCCAAAGATGGGATCAGGGTGGATCCCTTAAAGATTAAGGCCATCCTAGCCTTACCCCCACCTACCAATGTAACCTAACTCCAAAGTTTGCAAGGCAAAGCAAACTTTCTTCGTCGTTTCATCTGCAATTATGCTGAGATCACTAAAGGATTTATGCGGTTACTACAGAAAAACATCCCTTTCATCTGGGATGACACTGCCCAACGGTCATTCGATGCTCTCAAGCACGCTTTGACCCACGCACCTTTGTTACATCCCCCCAAATATACAAAGGATTATATCCTTTACTTGGTCGCCTCTACTTCCACCATTGTGATACTGTTAGTTCAAGAAGATCCCAACGGCGAAGAACATGTGATTTATTATCTGAGCAAGAGTCTATCTGGACCCGAACTCAGATATTTGCATGTCGAGAAACTAGCTCTAGTAGTCATCATCGTTGTCAAGAGGTTCCGCCATTACATCTTATTACGCACGACCACGGTAATCGCAGACTCCAACCCCATGTACCACGTCTTGACACGTCAAGTGCCTGGGGGAAAATATTCAAAATGGATCGTTATTCTTCAAGAATTCGATCTTGAGTTTACGAAGGCTAAAGCCAAAAAATCCCTGGTGTTTGCAGAGCTTATCTGTGCTCTCCCTTGTGCCGATGAAAACATTGAACCCAGATATTCTCTCCCCGATGAATCTCTCTTCCTCATCAGCACCTCTGATCCTTGGTACGGAGACATTCTCCTCTACCTTCAAACCCAACGTTTTCAGCCCAACATTTCTCGCGAAGAGCATCGACGCATTCATCACCACTCTCGTCGTTATGTCATTATCAGTGATACCTTGTATCGTCGGGGTATTGACACCATCCTTCGGCGATGTCTGATTCACAAGGAAGATGAACGCGTTTTGAATGATTGTCACCTTGGCCCCTGTGGCAGTCACCTCTCTGGGATGGCCACAGACCAAAAAATCCTACGTGCCGGCTACTTTTGGCCCTCAATTTTCAAAGATTGCATCGAGGCCATCAAAAAATGCCCACCCTGCCAACTCTTTAACAAGAAGGCACACACCCACCCTACTGCACTGCACCCCATTATCGCCATCGGCCCCTTTTCCAAATGGGGCATCGATTTCATGTAGTGTAAGCCTACCTCAACCGGGGGGGCACGGTTACATCATCATCGTCGTCAACTACTTCACCAAATGGGCTGAGGCTATGCCTACCTTCCTGAACGATGGTCGTACTGCAGCTCTGTTCCTTTTCAACCATATCATAACTCGTTTTGGGGTACCATGTGCCATTGTCACTGATCATGGTGCACACTTCAAAAACCAGATGATGAGTGAGTTACATGTCAAATTGGGTTTTCGCCATGAAAACTCATCCCCCTACTACCCTCAAGCAAACAGACAAGTTGAAGCTATCAACAAAGTCCTAAAAACCATGATCCAACGCATGGTAGGGGCAAACAAAACATCATGGCATTTACAACTTTTTTCCACTCTCTGGGCTTATCGCACCTCTGTGAAAACTTCAACTGGATTCACCCCTTTCCAGTTGGTCTATGGCATTGAAGTCGTCCTACCAATCAAGTGTGAGATTCCATCACTCAAATTGAAAGTAGAACTCCTACCCCATACTTCTTCTGAAGAAGAACGATTCTTGTATCTATCCAAATTGGACGAAACACATCGCGATGTTGCTCTCGCCAATGAGGCACATCAGAAATGAATTAAGAGTCAATATGACAAATCCATCCACCCTCGGACTTTTGCAGAAGGAGACTTAGTCCTCGTTTACGACCAAGCTCACGACAAATTGGGGACAGGAAAGTTAGAACCTCTGTGGCATGGTCCTTACATCGTGAAGCGTGTTCTACATAGAGGTGCCTACAAATTAGTTGATCATGATGGAATTTCCTTAGGAGAGCCCTGAAATGGGCTTTACCTTAAAAAGTACTATGCCTAGATCACCTAGCATCTTTACTTTGTACATTATTGTATTTTAGTTTGGTGTGTCTATTTCTTTCGCGTGCTCGAGTCTTTACTGTCGCCACTCATGACTGTGCTTGTGTTTTCATGCACATATGACATCTTCCTTTCCTATCTTTTTTGGGTCCGTGTATGGCGCTAGCCGACATACCCGGAACATTGCTTCGGTAGCATGGGTTATTTACCAGTTTGACGAAGTGGTGAGTTCAGGAGGGATCTGCTTAGGACCAGCAACCAACAACATGGCAGAATATCATGCTGTCATCGGACTGTTGACCCAAGCCTCCTCCCTAGGTATCTCTCATATCATTGTGTACTTAGACTCCCAACTCGTGGTTTATCAACTCAACCATATCTACGCTATCCGTAGTCCTATCCTGCTACGTCTACACTTACAAGTTCATCGTCTTGAACGAATGTTTGATTACATTGAATATAGATACATTCCAAGAGAACTTAATAGTGTTTCAGATTCATTAGCTAACTATATCATGGATCGGTATCTTGCCCACATATAAGATTTAAGGAAAGAAAAATTGTACATTACATGTAAATTAAAACACAGCACAAACATCATCATGTACAAATCATTGGCACTGTAAAAACTCGAAACTGTATATATATATATGGTGTGACTGAAATGTTTGGATTACATCAAAAAGTATGTAAAAGAGCAAAATATTGGGTCTTTCCACCCATACAACGTTGCCTGACTAGGCATACAAAAAATAAGATCACCAGAGAGACTCTAATCTCCCTGCACTACATTGTGTTGCGAGTAACACATCACTGCGTGCACCATGTGCCTTAGCAGAGAATTGATATTCTTCGGTACTCCCACAATGTGCCTCTGCAGATGTAAAGGCACTTCTCCCCTCCATAAAGGAGGAATGCCCATCGTGAGGCCTTGGAGGTTTCTCTCAACCTCCCAGAGACCTATCACTGGTACTGTCGGATCTGCTGCAACCGGGATGCCCCCGCGACGTCCTGGTACCGGTATATCAGTTGGGCACACTGCTCCCTTGTCTGCACGTTGAAAACATACATCTGTTAAAACTCTTCTACATACCCAAAAAAATATATATACATCAAAAACTTTAAAAACAAAAACTAGACAAGGTATGGTTCAGTCTCTTACCTGACACATCCCAGTCTTCCCCGCGGGCAAAATCAAATCCATGCTCCCACGGAAATCTACCTCAGCATAAGGGAAGTCCTCTATCCAGAGATATCGTCGTCTCAGCCAGGCAAAGAAATCACCAGTGAAATGAAACTCTGACTCTGATACTAGCCTTGGAGACAGACTGGTCCACCTCTCCATCCTAGGTTCATCCACTGGTCGCACCGCCAGTGCTATCTGAGGCTGCATCTGAGGGATGCGCTCTAGAAAAAATGAGACCAAAAATGAGCCATAACCAAACTTCTTTTGTCCAGTCCTGCACCGTGAAATCTGTTCCTTCACATTTCGAAGGAACCTTGCACTCGAGTTGAACAGTGTTGGTTCCAAACACTGAACACCGTAAGCCACCTGCGATCTTGATGCCAGATACGTGTTAGTACTACCTGTCACGCTTGTGATAGAAAACAATATAGACCGGAGGGGCAGTTCTCGAATATCCTTGATAGGGATTCTACCCCCTACCAGCCTTTCTCCTGGGATACAGTGGCGTGCCAGATACACATCCACTTGTTCAGGTAGCACCCTCTTCCCAGAGAAAGATATGGGGACCCCTCTTTTCGAGAGGCTGGTCAAAAATTACACGTCTTCTAACTCAATAGTTAAAAGTTGTGTGTCAATTTGAAATCCTTTCTCTGCAACATCCCATAGGCTGATCATATGCTCGAGCAATAAAATCTCTTTCTTCATTTTTTGCAACTCGAAGAATTTGAGCAAGCCACAAGCTCGCAACGTGGCTCGTGTGTGGGGACTCCGCAAGGCAGCTAAGTCATCCATCTCATGTTCTCTTTCTTTCCACTCGATCATGGTCGTCGAAAATACCTACAAGACAAAAAATCAAGAAATCCATTATTTCCACGTTTTGGAAATTTTGGCAATTTTTAAAAGCGATTTAAAGCATGAAATAAGATTTCCACGTCATTTAAAAGTGATCATACCCTCTTTTACAATTACCACACCCTTCCCTAGCCATTTAACTTTCATCAAATAATAATGAAAACGTTTAAAAAATCAAAACGACTTTGTGGCTGCATGGGCGTATGGAAAGATTTTTCATGGGTTATTTTGCCAAAAAATAACTCATCCAATTAGCTATTGAGATGTTGGCATCTTGGCCACCCTTTTCTAAAATGGTTTTTGTAAAAGAATCCCCTTTTTCCATCATTCTTAAAAGAGGTTGATTTTGATCTTTTTGGGCAATCTAGGGCTTCATATTTTAAATAAAATGATGCTATTAAAATGAATGTGAAACCATGTGTTTGAAAGAAGAATAGATGGACACCTACCTGGTCAAAACGGCAAGCGAAACGGTGAACCGTAGCTCCGGCAGCGAACAAAACAAGATCCACCTCAAAACGAGAATCTCCACTACTCCAAAATCCTTGTGCAAAATGAAATGGTAAATGGAATTTTCATTGTATTGTTATTTATAAATTTTCATTTTTACAAGGTATAGTCATTTTTGGGTTTCTCTAACAACATAATGGCTTCACTAAACCCTTGGTTTGTAGTTCTTACATCGCAGGTTTCCTGGCAGTCCTGATGGATTATTCACCTTGTCGCACTTATGAGCATAGTCTTAGTTCATTCTTGAGCTCGATAATATGAGAACGTAACCGGGTAAACTTTTATCTCTTTTTCGGACCTGTACAGATACATGAACACATGAAAAAGGAACCCCCCTGGAGTTTACTTTAAACCCTTTTCAGACTCTCTAAATATGAAAAGATTGTCGAGTGACCTTGCTTCCTTTCACACTCGTTAAAAGGTCAGAAAGGGCGTCTTTCGAGCGATAGTTTACCCCTTTTTTGGTCTCGTTAGACTACTGTACGA
>ML785263.1:518245-576262 GCA_009831015.1 Picea engelmannii
ATCCCGAAAAACCTTCGAGTTTTCTGTCTTTGGACTCGTTAAAGCACACATCGACAGGCCCATATGGGACCGATCCCTTACTTCTTCCGGTTCGTTAAACAAAGGAAGAGGAACTTACCGAAGGTAAGTTATATCGAGCATGTTTTATCCTCCTCGAGCTCATTAAATCAAAAATAGGTACTCATCTATCTGGATGGGGGAAAAAATTGAAAGGAGCAAGCCAAGCAGTCTCTTGAGAAAATCATCCAGCACTTCTTAGAGTTGCCCTTGAACATGGCACTTTGTCATTTGCACGTATCATAATCCGCTGAACCTCTGCACTGAGCCAATCCTTTGAGTTCCTTTTGCTCCTTTGGAACACCCAACCCAAGTCACAGTATCCACTGCATAGTTTTGGTCCATGTCACGTTTTTGTTGTTGCGCCTCAGTGTTCAAGGGAAGTATCCGCCTCGAGAGTTAGCCATCCCAATTATCTTGCCTCAAAACCTATGTCAGTCCATGTCCATTTGATCCACCAATTACATATTGAAGTCTATTTCATGTCGTTGATGGGGGATACACCAAGGCCCTCCCTCGACGAGTCTATTCCTGTCAACTTCAACACATTATCTGGGAATTAGACTTAGAAACCAGTTGGTACGTTGGGACCTGCATGCCTCAATGGAGGGCCTCCTCACATTCGATAGTAGGTCTACATCATTGACCCCTGATCGAATGATTCCACGGGTGTTCAACTTCAACTCATATATTCACATTCGCTGGAATGTACTAAGGTACCTTGGGAATCATTGACATTAATGGTGATCTCCCTCGCACTTGTTAACGGTTCACACCATTGACCGGTAATCAAGTGGTTTCTGCCATGTTCGACATCAAGACATCTATTGACATGGTTAGAATCATACCATGTTGGGATTGGTAAGAAGACCCTGGGTTGAGTAATCACTTTGATATATGCTTTTCCCAGGCTGTGAAGGAGTTTCTATTGGACAAAGAACACATACACTGTCACATAGATCCACTTTGTATTGGTCGTGGCTATGTCTTGTCATCTCATAGATCCACTGTGTATTCTTCGTGGCTACGACCAGTCTAAGTCATCAAATTATAGATCCACATTGTATCTTCGGTGGCTATACCCTTTTATCAATACAATTATGGATCCGCGGTGTATTTTATGGCGGCCATATCTCACAAGTCTTGATCACCCAAGCATAGGTATGCCTGCCTTGGGTTTTGAAATATGTCATGATATTTGTTGGATGTTTGTGTGCAGCTTCCATCAGGTTCTCTGAGTCTATACCCTTTCTTGAACGTCTACAAATCATTTCAGTTATCAGTCCGCATCTTCTAACTTCATACTTTGGGGGGCAATCTGTTACACGTCAAAATTACTCAACTGGATAAGTGTCGCATGTTCCTCTCAATTGTCGTAAGTGTCGCATATTCCTTACAACTTTTGCAAGTGTCGCAAGTTGTTCATAAGTGTCGCAAACGTTGTTCAAACATACTGCCTTAACGACGACACTAAGGAGGCACTTAAAACATCTCATACACTTGGTTTCGAGAAGGAGAACTGGTTAACTGAAGTCAAGGAACTCTTGACACCTGAGAAGAGCTCTTAATCAAAGGTTCTGAGGGTGAGTGCTCCCCTATATCAGTCTAGGGAGCACTAGCGCTCCCCTATAAGGCTTCAGGGAGCGTTATAACACTCTCCTGCCCTTCTGAAGGAGCTCTATCCACCTTTGAAGCGCTAGCACTTCCCTCAAGCTTCCTAGAGAGCACTACAGCGCTCTGATGCCCCTTTTGAGGGAGCGCTGCCTAATCTGAGGCAGTAGTTGACCTGTTGAGGAGAATAAGGGGAGGATATTTCAAGTTTAGAAGGCAGTTAGATTTGAATTCTTGGTTCCATCAGGAGATCCCTGATCTAAGGAGGAGGTTCCTCAACCTGTTCTAAAGATAACTCAAGAGGTTAAGCTCCTCTTAACCTATATAAGCAAGCTCTATGATGGTGAAAAGGGGGAAGAATTTCTAGCATGAAACCTATGATCTCATAGGAAACACACAGTCAGCCAAAGGAGAGTGATCAGTGAAGCTGCTATTATCCAGGTTGTGGATCTTTCAAGCAAGGGTTAGACGAAGGGGACTTGATGAAGCTATCACATTTGCATCTACGATTGTAAGTATTGTTGTCGTTATTCTCATTATATGGACATGCTTGGCACGTTTCTTTCTAGTTTGTGTCTGATGTTACATGAACTTATCATTGATAGATAGATCTATTTTCAAGCTAATATCAATGGAGTAGGAAGTGGTCGTATCTTGTTTGTCTACAGGACTCAGCGAGGAGCAAAGGATCGGAGCTCAACTCGGAGTGTGCAAGGACAAACATCGATAAAGAGGTAATTTTGTTCTCCTTCCTTCTCATGTGTTAGTTTGTATAGATTTGAAAGGAAGTTAGTGTCCACGTTAAGCATTTTTTGTCTTAGAGTTAGGGTCAAGATCTTTGAGGCAATCTACCTGTCCACAGGGAGATTTTCCTACAACAGCATGTACCTCTGCAATGCATCAAAAATGAAAAAACAAGAAATCAAACACTGGCAAAGACTACTGGTATTGAGAACCAGAGTCCCTTGAAGACTTAGAAACTTACTTGGACAGAAAAGAAAAAACAATTCAAGAAACATTTCATAGAACACAACCAATCTGAGATGGTACCTAAGCTAACAACCACAAAACAGAGACCAGAATGAGATCCAGAAAACCCCTAAGAAGGATCACTTCTGACAGGGGAGAGGATGATTGCCTCTCTAAAAAAATATTATGAACTCAAACACGCAATTGACACTTTATCAGCTAGTGTGTGCACGCGGGTTGTGTGAAGGTAGGGCACGGGTACACGCATGAAGGCCTTATATAGGCCGCGTGTACCTCTGTGACTTCCGTAAAATAAAAATCAGCCAAGCAAAGAAAGAGGGGAATACTGTGCAAGATACCAGATATAATAAATATGCATAACAGAAATAAAATGCTAGAAATGGAAGAATAATAGTAATATATCCAACATAATCTCCACAATAACACAGAAATGATATAAGAACAACAACAGAAATAGCACTTTGATTCAGAAAGAAATGTTCACAAGCCTCTTCGAGGGGTAAACCTCTAATTGAGTAGCGCTCTGTTACAATAATCTCCAAGCTAGGGTTTTCATGCCCTCGACCCTTATTTATACTAAATATGTCTATCAAGAGAAGCATCTAGAGTAAGATCCTTCTAGAAGCAGAAGCTTCTATTAGGTCTTCTTACATACGCCTTATTCTATTTTATTGAAAGGCCATATTAATATTGACCTTTATTACATCCGAATATATTGATCTTCCTATGTGCGGGTTAGGACCTTAACATGCCTTCCCCCTTAAAAAGAGCCTTGTCCTCAAGGCTTGAGATGTGGAAACTGTTGTAGTATGGTAGTTGGTTCCCAAGTGGCATCTGCTCGAGTCGTATCTTTCCACTGGACTAGCACTTTCTTGATGGTTCTCTGACGCAGGCGATGCTCACGCTGGTCCAAAACTACTTCTGGTTGTAGCCAAATGGATCCTTCTTCATCTAAATTGGGAAGGTTGGTTTGAATATGGCACCTAGTTCCAATCACCTTCTTTAAGCATGAAACATGAAAAATTGGATGTAGCTTCAACTGATTGGGTAGAGCTAACTGATATGCGACTTGTCCCACATGCTTGAGAACTCTATAAGGACCATAAAATTTGGGCGCTAGCTTCTGACAATGCTCGGCCTTGAGGGAAGTTTGCTTGTATGGTTGCAGTCGTAGAAACACCTGATCCCCTTCTGCAAATTGACGTTCAAAGAAACCTTGATCTGCTTGTTGCTTCATGTGATTATGTGACATGACCAAGTTCTCTTTAAGGTTACAAAGAATATCCTCTCGAACTGTAAGTGTTTGGCCAACCGCCTGGACCTTCAAGGTACCCGATAAGTATGAGAGAACTGAAGGTGGCTTATGTCCATATACCGCTTCAAAAGGAGTCATGCGAGTAGTTGTATGGTAGAAAGTGTTGTACCACCATTCGACTAGGGGTAGCCATTGAGCCCACTGATGTTTTTTTTCAGAGGCAAAACACCTCAGATATGTTTCCAAACACTAGTTGACAACTTTCGTTTGACCATCAGTCTGGGGATGATAAGTTGTGTTGAGATGCAATTGGGTGCCCTATAGCTTAAACAGTTCTTGCCAAAAATTTCTTGTGAAAGTTGGGTCACGATCAGAAACAATGGAGTGTGGCATGCCATGAATCTTGAAGACCTGGTCCATGAAAAGTTGAGCCACCATGGATGTAGTAAATGGGTGTTGAAGAGCATAGAAATGAGAATACTTGGAAAGGCGATCCACAACCACCATTATGACTGATTTATTCCTTGATTTGGGTAAGCCGGTAATAAAGTCCATAGAGATATCCTTCCAAATAGCAGGTGGAATCGAAAGCGGTTGTAGTGTACCCAGATATTTGACTGTTTCTCCCTTGTTGCGTTGACACACCTCACATTCAGTGAAAAAATTATGGATGTCCTGTTTCATACCATCCCAGAAAAAAGAACGTTTGACCCTATCATATGTTTTGGTGAACCCTGAGTGCCCCGCTGTGGGTGTAGCATGAAGCTTAGAAAGTACCATGGATTCAAGCTTTGATTGTTTACTTAAATACAAACAGCCTTTGTATCGAAGCTCATCCTAGAGCCAAGAGTACCCTGGGGGAGTCGCAGCCTTGGTCTTCAATTGCTAGATCAGATGCAAACTTTTGGTATCTTGAAGCCATTCCTGGCGCACAACGTGGAGCCAATCGGGTACAATGAAGGAAAGGGAAAAAATGGATCCTTCTTCTTCATATTTTCGAGACAATGCATCTCATAATCATAACCAAAGATCTTAGTCACCCATTTTTGTTGCTCCTAGGAGGAAATGTGTTGTTCCAGAAAGTACTTGAGGCTTTGATGGTCAGTCTTAATTTGGAAGCATTGCCCCAAGAGATAAGGGTGCCACAGATCAATGGCATGCAGAATAGCCAACATTTCCTTTTCATAAATGGGTTTGCCTATATTCCTTTCAGACAGTTGCTTGTTGATGAAGGCCAAAGGTTGACCCTCTTGCATAAGGAAAGTGTCGATTCCTTTCCCTAAGGCATCACATTCCAACACAAAGGTCTTTGTGAAATCAGGAAGGGCCATAACCGGAGTGGTGCACATGGTCGTCTTGAAGGTTTGAAAAGTTGGAGCAGTGGCTAGAGTCCAAGTGAAATAGTTCTTTTGAGGAGATCGGTGAGAGGTGTTGCAATCTTTCCGTAGTTCTTAACAAACTTGTGATAATACCCTGTTAAGCCCAAAAATCCACGCAGGCTTTTGAGAGTCTTTGGGTGCAGCCATTCTTGCATAGCTTCAATATTTTTCGGATCCACCCTGACACCATCCTTGCCAACCAGATGACCCAAGTATTCTAATTCTGAGGCACCAAAATCACATTTAGACTATTTCAGGAAAAGTTGGTGCTGGGAGAGGAGATGGAGAATTTGATCCACATGAGTAAGATGGTTTGTCCAGGTTTTTCTATGGATGAGGATATCATCAAAGAAAACTAAGACAAAATGACGGAGAAAAGGATGGAAGACATGATTCATGAGGCTTTGGAAGGTGCAGGGGGCATTACACAAACCAAAGGGCATGACCAAAAACTCATAGTGGCCCTCATGAGTGCGAAAGTTCGTCTTGGAAATGTCTACCTCTTTCATATGTATCTGCTGAGAGCCCAAGCGAAGATCAAGTTTAGTAAAGAATTGGGTGCCACTCAATTCATCCAGGAGGTCATCAATGACAGGAATGGGAAATTTGTCTTTAATGGTGAGTTTGTTGAGGGCATGGAAGTCAAGACACATTCTCCAACAACCTTCTTTCTTCAGGACCATGACTACAGGAGAAGAGTAAGGGCTCGTACTAGGGAGGATAACACCTACATTAAGGAGTTCCTGGACCATTTTCTTAATTTCATTTTTTTGTGAAAAGGGGTGGTGATATGGATGGATATTGGGAGGAAGGCTTCCGAGTACAACGGGAATGGAATGATCATGAACACCATGGGAAGGAGGGAGTCCTTGGGGAGTGGAAAATACCATTTGATGTTTAGAAAGGAGAGCTTGGAGGTCATGCGGCACCAGGGGTGTCTCTGTTGCTTGGATGGCATGGAGTTGGGCAATGACACCAGAATGACCTTTTTTGAGCAGCTTTTCCATGTGATGGGAACTAATGACCTCAGGTGAACCAGCAGTGATGCCTTGGAATTTATATTGGTGGCCTTCCTGGTCGAATTGCATGGTTAATGCCTTAAAATCCATGAGAATGTGACCCAAAGTTCTTAGCCAGTCGGCACCCAACACAATGTCACAACCACCCATGTCTATAGAAAACATATGGGATTTTAGGTGGTAGTCACTAATTTGGAGACGCACATTTTCACAGCACCCTCCACATTTCATGGAACCACCATTGGCAATCATGATTTGGAAATTGTTGACAGCATGGATGTAGCAATGAGTTTCTTGGGCAATGCGGCGATGAATAAAATTATGGGTGCTTCCACTATCAACTAGAATGATGACCTTCTGATGCTTGATGTAACCGATTAACTTGAGGGTTTGGGGAGCAGAAAAGCCAATGAGAGCATTGAGGGAAATGACGGGTTCTACTTCGGGAGGGTCTGAGGGAGGGGTTATGTCAGTGATTTCAGGTGACTCAGACATAAGGGTAGTTTCAACATCCTCTTCCGAAATATCCTCAGAGATGGCCATAAAAAGATTTTGTTCCTTACACTTATGGCTCGAGAAATATTTTTCATCACAATTATAACAAAGGCCTTTGAGTTGGCATTCATCCATTTCAGCCCTGGTCAATTTTTGGATCTTTAATGGGGTGGAGGGAGTAGTGGGAGCGACGGGTTTAGGGCAAGGGATAAAGGAGGGTTTTTGGTTTTGAGATGATACAACCTGTTGTTCTTCTTTAGCTCTTTTAGTAGCCTCCACCCAAGTCGAGGGTCGAGCCATGAGGACATGGGCCCAAATCTCCTCCTTGAGGCCACTGATAAAACATTCTCAAAAGAAAGCATCAGTCATGCCCTCTGTTCAAAAATCCAAGCGCTCAAAGGAAGCTATGAAGTATTCTATTGTTCTAGATCGTTTCAACTTTTTCAAATGGCCCAAATGATTGGTGTCTGTGTCAAAGCGTTCATAAAGCTCAGTCACAAATTGGGTCCAAGCAATATACCCTTGACGAGAAGTTTTCTCCATTGCCACCATTGCCAACATTCTTGATCTAGATGGAGAACACCATACCAGAGTTTGGCCAAGTCATCTGTGATGTCGTATAAAGAGAAATAATGTTCCAATTGGGTTACCCAACCAGTGGGTTCTGAGCCATAAAATTTGGTCACATCCACCCGCGAAAGGCGTATGTCATGTTGAAAGTGTTGGTGCTGAAAGGTATGGAAATGGGAGGAATGTTCACTTTTGGTCTTTGGAGGTGCTTCAGAGAAATGGTCATCTGTAGGGATCTTCAGTTTGGTGCAGAGGGATGCAAAGACAGATTCAAGTTGGGTGGTCAGTTCTTGTTTGACTTTCTCCATTGAGGACTACATGGTTGTATTTATGGTTGCATTGATGGATGAATTGATGGAGGCAACAGTAGCATTGAGTTGTTTCACTTCTTTTTGGGTCTCGAGGAAACCATATTGCAAGGTGTTGAAGAGAGTTTCTAGATCTTGGCTACGGGTATGGGCCATGAGGATGAGTGAACTGAAAAGGAGCGGGTGGGGTCAAAAATTTTTCCAAAAAATGATATGGATGAATGTGATAAGGGTGGAGATATGAATCCAATGGAATAGGTCTCAAATAATGGTGAAAAAAATTCCAGACTTTTTTTTTTTTTTGGTTTACACCTACAGAGTTATACTCCGGTCTGAAGAATACTATGGTGATGAAATCCCCAAATTCTTAACTAGAAAGAAATGTGTACTTACTTGGAAACCCGAACACAGTTGCGTGGCAATAGATCTAGTATGTTTTAATTTGTTTATGTTTCTGTCCCCCAAGGGTTAGGTATTCAAGGGTTCTATAGACAAGGGTTTGCCTTGTGCTATAGCTCTCTAATATACGTGCAGGGTCCAATAGTAGTACTCAGCCCAATATCTCAGAGCACTAACTAAGGAGGATAGACCGTACCCTTAGCCCTACTACCCGACTACCTAGGTACTAGAGAGTATCTTCCCGAGTGTTGTTCTTGGTGACACTATAGCAGTCCGACGGTCGATAGGTTTATCTAAAGAGAGCTTCGGGAAATCTACGCCAATCCGTACACAGGTGTTGTCTGATGCGCTACCACTTGAAGGGGTACCAACAAGGCTTACAAGGGTGGCCAACAGATGTGCGCTTAAGAACCACTTGTATTTCCTGCATGTATGAATCCCTCAACCGCAGGTTTATTTGCGTAACGATAGATCTTTGTGGCTTAAAGATGTTGGAATACGTCTCTACCCTGGAAAAAAAATTCCCACAATTTCTGCCAAGGAAAGTGTTCTGATACCACTTGCAAGATACAAGATATAATAAATATGCATAACAGAAACAAAATGCTAGAAATGGCAGAATAACAGTAATATATCCAGCATAATCTCCATAATAACACAGAAATGATATAAGAACAACAACAGAAATAGCACTTTGACTCAGAAAGCAATGTTCACAAGCCTCTTCAAGGGGGAAAACTCCAATCGAGTAGCGCTATGTTACAATAATCTTCAAGCTAGGGTTTTCATACCTTCGACCCTTATTTATACTAAATATGTCTATCAAGAGAAGCATCTAGAGGAAGATCCTTCTAGAAGCGGAAGCTTCTATTAGGTCTTCTTACATCAGCCTTATTCTATTTTATTGAAAGGCCTTATTAATATTGACCTTTATTACATACGAATATATTGATCTACCTATGTGTGAGTTAGGACCCTAACATACTGGTATGGAAGACCAGAATCCCTACTAGCTCAGACTCTTGTAGAAACTCAGAAAAAAGGTAATGAAACCAATTTAAAACTACCAAAAAAGTATCCCCAGAAAACCCAAGAGATCCCCAGTATGGTTGCCAATTTTGTTGTGGGTGGGAAATCCCTCCTACGATCTAGCACTAAGGGTTTAATCATGCATGAAGAAAATAACCATTTAAAGGCATCTACCTTTTTCTATTCTCCCAACACAAAACCCCACATTCATGCAATACAAAGGTACAAACAAGATTAGGTAACTCTACCTTAAATCCTTCGTTTGATGTTGATCCCTTCACTTTCACTTTCTCCTTGAATGCAAACCTCCTCCCAAAGTTGACCTGCATTCACACATGGACAAACAAAGAGCTACAAACATGCATTCCATATACTAATTTCTAGGTTAGATGTGACAATATCATAAAATAAATACACAATTTGAACACATGATATGGTGGGACAAAAAAAGTATTCCTTTTTGTATTAATCTTCACAAGAGTAAACTTTACAACATGTGGTCGACAGTGCTCTTTGAATATGGTCCTAGGCTCCTCTTCAACTATGCTCCAACTGCTTTTGTATATGTTTCTCTTCAAACAATAGTTGCAAAAGGTTGAGGCTAGGGGAATGCTAATTTGGGTAGAGTTTCTTTACTATGATTTTCCTCCTTTCAAATGGGACCACTACCCCTTCTTTTATAGGCTAGAAGGAGCTAGGTATTTGGTCGAGTGACTGGCCATGCATGGTCGAAATTTTTAGTTAACTTACCCAAAACTGTGTGTTTTGTTAGCAACTTTCCATTTTTCATGCTTTTGTAGGTACACGCAGGCTGAAATGGGCCAGCTAACGTGTACATGCAGGTTGTAGTGGAGCAGGGCATGTGTGCCTTTAAAAAGGGTGTTTTTAAGAAGAGTTGTTCAGTACTAGCTTGGAAAAGAAGGAATATGAGATGGCATGATGCCAGGTAAGCATGTCTGGTGAAAATTAGGGTTATAACAATTGGAAAGAGTGAGAAGTCAACCATCTTGGGAAAATAGAGGAAATTCGTATTGGGGAGAATAGGAATTTTTTCACATTCAATTTTTCATGTACAACAAGGAGAGAGAAAAGAAAAAGAGAATTGGAGATAAACTAAGAAGGTTGGGAGAATTATAAAGCATGCTAGAGCATTTTTGGAGCATATTGGAGATGGAAATTCAAGAGCCAAGTTGTTAGGCCTGAAGAGTGAACTCATGGATGAGTTTCACTAAAACAACAAGTTTTGTTGTTGTTTTTCCTGGTAGTGTTTCCTGGCAACGAGTTCCCTTGGGTTCATATCAGAGAGATTATTGATTACATGTGCCAGAGATACCCTGATAAATGAATGGGACACATAAGGGACTAAGATCAGTGAAGGGGTACATTCCTTGGGTTGGGCGGGTCGAGAGGAAGAGAGCTGGAGGAATTCTGGGATAGTTGTTGGAAAATACCAGTGGGTTGTGGGTTATTTAGCTATGAGGGGACTATGAGAGGCACCCTTCTCTTGTGGATTCTTAGCCCCATCTCGAGGGTGACTTGTTGTTGATATTTGGAGCAGAAGGTCTATGGTTGGGTGGAACGTCCTTCCTAAGAAGTTGGTTGCACAAACATTTTAAAAGATAAGTGTTTAATGATTTTATGAGTTTCCCTTATGAGTTTTTATGGTTTTTTTTTACCCTTATGCATGAGAATGATTTTTTTAATGGGTTGTTGTAGATGATTTTATGGCTGCATTATGTTCTTTTAGAATGTTGTAAACACATTTAGTTATGGGTATTGGATTTTAGTTAAAAATGTGTTCAATTTGTAGTTGGTAAGCTACAGGAATTAATTAACAAAAGAATTTTTTGATTTTATGTATTTTTCCACAAGTAATGTTCCCTAGTTAAGCTAGGGTATGTTACATAACGATATCAGAGTGATAGGTTCAAACACTGAGCCTATATGGGACATACTCAACACACAGAAGCTAAAATGCCAGGGTTAAAGCTCATATTTGTAAGGTGCTTGTCAATTTTTTCCAGGAAAAAGAGGTGATTGCTTGTATTTTCGGTAAATTTGAGTTCAGGGGTTAAAATCCCCAATTTTAATCTCTAATTATCCATGTGTGGAGCATGTGATTGGTTGAATTCTGGAAACTACATTGTAGCCATGAAGAATTGGGCGAAATTGGGAAAATGCCCTAATTTTTGCAGTGAAATTGGTTGAGAATTCGACATAAGAGTGTCGAATTTTTGGTGCATAGGTCATTTTAAGCACACGATGCCTAAATTGGCCCTTAGAAAGCTTAATTTCGGCCTCCATGGCAGTCCTGGTAAAAAAATTGGAATTATACATTTTTGGAAAATTGGAAAAAATTGAAATTTGGGAAATTTTGGGTATTTTATTATACATGACGTCAACATGATGTGGAGGACATGTTGCAGAAGTGATATGGAATATGTGACCTCGACTACCACATTGGCAAGTGACGTGGGATTCGCATGAGGCGGTGGTATGGCCAAACAATAAACCATTGTTGCATGGCAAGCAAGCAGTTTTGCACCCAGGGCCTTGCACCATGTGACACCACTCAGATTGTGCCACATAGCATGGGAGAAACCATTGTCACAACCCAAGAGTTTGTTAAACCTTGGGCACTTTTTGGATGCAACATGGCCTTTCGTTCGTTGATCTCGCCCAATCTACACTGTCGAATCTAGGAGACATGAAAATTAATGTGCACCAAGGTAAAGGTGCGGTATGGGACACGTCCATTTCTACGACCAATGATGAGGAGATATGTGGATTTTTTTAGTCATGGTGGTACCCTTGTCTCATCCCTGGTCAGATGTGTTCCAATTGGGGAGGTGGGCCCGTAAAATATTAATATCTTGTTAATGCTTAAGGCCAACAAAAGAGAAAGAGGAGAAAGAATAGAGAGAAAGATGATGAGGTGGGCTAGGAGGGTGACATGGCATAACCTTAGGGTTCCACATCAACCTATAATTCCACATTAGTAGCCACAATAGCAAGAATGTCACATAGGCAAAATTGTTCCACAATGTCAAAAAACAAAAACCAAGTTTGGAGCCAAACTCTTATTTTGGCCATAACAAGAGCATAGTAACTCGGAATGAGATGAAATTTCTAGGTTTTGTCTACGGTAAGGGGGGATACAAAAGTGTCATAGAAGTCCATTTCCCATTTCTTATTGGATTTGTTAGAAAATGAAAATTAGTGGTTTTTAAAGATCTGGGTCCAAATCATTGGCATAGGTCGAGATTTAGTTGAAATTCCTAGAGAGAGTCCAAAAGGCAGGCATAGAAATAACCTAGGAAGGAATTGAATAAATTCAAAGGGGTTTTGAATGGGGATGTTGAAATAGGCCAAAATCCACTATTTTGGACCACTTTGGGGGATTTTTGGGATTTTTTAGGGGAGAAAAAGTGTTTCTAGATGACAAATCTAGAAAAAATTATTTACTCGACTATTTGTCTACTCATCAAGGCAGGCAACTTTAGTTTATTGAATTTATCCCATAAGTGCACATTTTCGGAGATAGCCTATTTGGCTAAAAATTCAAGTCTAGAAAAAGGGGTGCAAAAGGACAAAGTTGTCATTTTCACATTGTTGTAGTTTTTTACCAGAGCATCAGAATGAGAATATGGGAGTTGTTATGAGTTAGTTGTCATAATCATTATCTATGCCTCATAAAAAAATTTCTCTTAGTATTGACATATTTACTTCTACAAGTGGCATAAGTTGGTGTCTGAGAATATTTGCGCCAAAAGGAAGAATGTGTAAAAATGGGCAAATTAGAAATATTCAAATGGCCATAACTTTCTGCTCATAACTCAGAATTGAGCAAGAAAGAAACCATTGGGAATCTCTTGGATGGGAGAATCCATATATCAACCCAAAAAAGTATTTGGTCGAAATAATTTACATTCAATTTGAAATAAGATGATTGGTCACATTAAAGAGCAGAAAAACATA
Source organism: Picea engelmannii (assembly GCA_009831015.1). Classification (NCBI taxonomy): domain Eukaryota; kingdom Viridiplantae; phylum Streptophyta; class Pinopsida; order Pinales; family Pinaceae; genus Picea; species Picea engelmannii. The sequence goes on from ML785263.1 coordinate 531,336, forward strand.
TGTATTGTTTTCCATAATTGTGTATGTATATATTTTTGTCCAGCCAAAATTTATTTGCATGCACATTTTCTTGCAGAATTTTGAGGTACAAGAAGGCATTTTGGTTCCTATATGATAACCACATCCATGGAATATTCCCAAGGGTCCTACAGTCATGGAGAGGAATTCAAAGGGTTACATGTCAGCATGGGAAATGTTGAGACAGAGTCCAGTGGAAGAATAGACATGGATGAGCCTGTAACTATGAGAATCCTGTAGAGAGGTGCAGATTAATAGGGCAGATAACGAGAATATTATGAATTCTCAAGAAGAGATACTTCATATCTTGAACATGTTGCAGAGGCAAGGAAATAAAGATTCTGGAACAAAGCAAGCAACTAGTGCTAGAGAAGGGACATCGTCTAGGTACCATAGTAGAAATGAAGAGCATGGGAATGGAAGGAATTCAAGGAGAATGAGTAGGAACCATCATTCCCCATAGCAATCCACTGGGAGATCTCATGCAATTTTAGGGCCAGGAAGCATCCCAAGTGTGTCCCCTGTGAGGAGATAAAGGAGAAGGAATGAGGGTGAAATATTGCAAGGTGAGCTTAGGAAAATAAATCCATCAACTTTCAATGGTGAGCATAGGAAGGGAGAAGAGGTTGAGGCCTAGCTATTGGAAATGAATAAATATTTCCAACTGCATGATTATCCCTCTAGGGTAGAAACAAGAATTGCAACTTACCACTTGCAAGGAAAGGCATCCATGTGGTGGGATTATCTTAGGAAACAAAAAAACCTTGATGAAAGGAAGGTCTCATGGATTCATTTCAAAGGATATTTCTAAGAGAAATGCTTTTTGGGGAATTATTATGAGAAAAATATGAAAGAGTTCTTTGAACTCAATTTGAGAAGCATGACAATGGATGAGTATGAGAAGAGGTTCTTTGAGTTGTTTGTATATGGACTTCATAAAGGATGATAAGGTTAAAATAAAAAAGTTTCTAAGTGTGTTACCCTCTTTCTAGAGTGACAAGATATAATATGATAACCCCAATACTTTGGAGGAGACCATAAGGAGAGAAAGGCATCTTTATGAGCATAGTAGATGGGGGCCAGTATTCCAAAAGACTTGGATTGACAAGATGAAGGGTAAAAAGGAGCAAAGGAAGAAAGGATTTAAGACACCTTTTTTCAAGAATAGCTCCCAAGCACATCAACAAGGAAAAACAACCCAAAATGAGAAAAATACAAGAGATTCATTTAGGAAAAGACAAGGTAGCATCCTATACAATGTTGGGGATGTGAGGGAATGTTAAGAACCAAATATCAATATAGCATAGAAAAACCTCAAAATAGGTCCTCAACGCCTTCAAAAAGAGAGAAGTTCAGATAATAAGCCTCTTCGAGGGGGAAACCTCCTTATGCCCACATAAATATCCAATTACAAGATGATTCCAAATGAAAATGTCTCCTTGGTATATATAGGAGACTAGGAGGTATAATCACAACTAATGGAATAAAGTCGACATAAATAAAATAACATTACTAATGTAATATGCCCCAATTAAGGGGTAATGAGCCACTATTTAGGGCTTAACATGCCCCTCCCCTTGAGACAAGTGTTGTCCACAACACTTGAGTAACTCTGTATGATTCTATTCAAAAGACTCATCTTCCCAAGTGGAATCTTCATCCGGTAGTTTCCTCCATTTAATGACATACTCTGAAATGGATCTATTCCTTAGCTGGTGAATTCTTGTGTTAGTGATGGCTTCAGGCTCCAATATGATTTTTCCTTCCTCGTCAAGTTATGGAAATATAGTTTGAACTGGGATCTTGTCACCTATAACCTTCTTTAAGAATGAAACATGGAACACTGGGTGTACTCATGAAGATGCAAGCAACTCCAATTTGTATGCCATAGTACCAATCTTTTGCAACACCTTATAAGGGCCATAGTACTTTGGTGATAATTTATTATCCTTCTTGGATTACTTGAGGGACATCTGTTTGTCTAGTTGTAGTCTTAAAAACACCCAATCCTCTACTTCAAAACTTCTTTCACTACGATGTTGATCTTCTTGTTGTTTCATGTGATTTTGTGCCATGGTCAGGTTGTCCTTTAATATTTGGAGAACTTGTTGTTGATGCTCGATGTGATCTTCCACTGCTTGAAACTTATATTTTTATTTTAGAGAATAAGTGATGGAAGGAGGGTGGTATCCATAAAGTACCATAAATGGTGTCACTTTTGTTGCAGCATGAAACGAAGTGTTATACCACAATTCTTCCAATGGTAACCATTTGAACCATTATGTTTGTTTATCAGAGACAAAGCAACAAAGGTAGCCTTCCAGAAATTTTTTCACTGTCTCGGTTTGTCCATCATATTGAGGATGATAGGATGAGCTATGATCCAATTGAGTAACCAAACAAGAAAATAATTATGTCCAAAAATGTCCAGTGAAGATGGGATCTTTGTCACTTACAATAATTTTTTGGGCTGCCATGTATCTTTTGAACTGTATCCATGAATGTGGTGGAAACTATATTGGCTTTGAAGGGATGAGAGAGTGCACAAAAGTGTGTGTACTTGTTCAGTCTATCAAAAAATCACCATGATGAAACTCTTTCCTTCAAACTTCGGTAACCCTGTAATGAAATCCATGGAAACCTCCTCCCAGCACTGACTTGGGATGGCTAATGGTTGTAAAAGACCTAGGGTCTTAATTGTTTCCACCTTATTTTGTTGGAAAACCAAGCATTCTGCCACAAACCTTTGAACATTAGTTTTAAGGCCATCCCCAAAAAATTCCTTCTTGAACCTATTGGAGGTTTTCAAAAATCCTGAGTGCCCTCCTACTAGAGAGGTGTGAAATTCCAATATTACCTTTTGTTTGAGTTGGGATTTCTTACATAAATATAAGTGATCTTTGTACCATAGTGAATCATATTTCCATGTAAATGTATCTGATGCACTAGAATCCTGCTGCAACCTTTGAATGAGAGTCCACACTTTTTTTCCATTCTTCCATTCATCCCTTGATTCTATTATCCAATCAGGTTGGATGATCAAGATAGCATAGAGAAAGGCCTCCACATCTTCATCCTTTATTGAGAGTGCATCTGCCACAACATTTTGCTTCCCTTTTTTATAGACGATTTCAAAATCATAACCCAATATCTTGGTTACCCATTTTTGTTGTTCTTCTGAATATAGTCTTTGTTCCCAGAAGTATTTAATACTATCATGATATGTTTTGACCTTTAAGTGCCTACCTACTAGGTAAGGATGCCATTTCTTCAATGCATGTAGTATTTCCATCATTTCATTCTCATAAATAGGTTTGTGTAAGTCATTTCCCTTGAGTGGTCGACTTTCAAAAGCCAGGGGCCTTCCTTCTTGCATTAGGACAACACCAATTCCATTTCCTGAGGCTTCACATTCCACAATAAAAAAAATTGTGAAGTTTGGAGTGGTCAAGACAGGAGCTTTGCACATCACCTCTTTAAGTTGTTAAAAATATTTAGTTTCCTCTGGAGTCCATGAAAATGAACCCTTCTTAGTTAGTGTCATTAAAGGTGTTGTTATTCTTCCATAGTGTCGAACAAACTTACGATAGTAACCTCTCAAACCCAAAAATCCTCTAATATTCTTCAATGTTTTGGGAATCGGCCAGTCCATCATGGCCTTAATCTTGTTAGGGTCTACCTTGACACCTTCATGAGATACAATATGACCCAAATACTCTACCTCCTTCACTCCAAAGAAACATTTGGATGGTTTGGCATATAGTTGTTGCTCCTTTAGTAGTTGTATCACATTGTCAACATGTCGCACATGATCCTCCCAAGACTTTCTATAGATTAGTATATCATAATAAAATACTAACACAAATTATCGAAGGAAGGGCTGGAAAATGGAATTCATCAAACCTTGGAATGTGGAAGGTGCATTTGTAAAGCCAAAAGGCATGACCAGGAATTCATAATGGCCTTCATGAGTTCGGAATGTTGCTTTGGGGATATCTTCTTCCTTCATTCTAATCTGATGATACCCTGAATGAAGATCCAACTTTGTGAAATAGATTGCTCCATGTAGCTCATCTAACATTTCATCAATGACAGGAATGGGAAACTTATCTTTAGTAGTGATCTTGTTGAGCTCTCTATAATATGGACACATACGCCATGAGCCATCTTTCTTGAATACCATTACCACCTGTGCAGAGTAATAACTTTGGCTAGGTCTAATAATGCCAACTTCTAACATTTCTTCAACCATGCGCTCAATTTCACTCTTATGGCCATAAGGATATCTGTATCGCCTGATGTTAGTAGGAACACTCCCAGGAATTATGTGAATATCATGATCATGATTTCGAGTGGGTGGAAGACCTTTGGGAATATCTTCAAATACTTTGGAATGCTTATCAATGATCCCTTGGAGATCTAGAGGAATATATGGCTTAGATGGTTGAACATATAGTGAGCATAGTTGTGAAATAACACCTTGATGCCCCTTTTTCAATATTTTTTTCATGCCATTAGAGATTATCACCCTATCGGGTTTCCATGTGATACCTCTTAACTCAATTTCTTTTCCTTCCAATGAAAATTTCATGAAAAGTTCTTGAAAATTAAAAGCCACCATTCTAATGATTGTAACCATTGGATTCCTAGTACAACATCAGCACCACCCATGGGTATAGCAATCATTGGACTATTCATTACATATTCCCCCATAGTAAGATTGATATTATTGCATTTTCTTGAGCAATTAATAGTTCCTCCATCTGCAAACATTACTTGAAACTCTGGCGCTGGATATACAAAGAAATTGAGAGCTTTGGCTAATTTATAGTGAATGAAATTATGAGTACTACCAGAATCAATTAGGACTATTACCTTTTTCTTTTTGATATATACTTCGATCTTGAGGGTTTGAGGAGTGATAATTCCAGCCAATGCATTACACGATATCGTGGGAGTCAACTCTTTAGATGAAATTGCTTCTACATTTTCATCTTGAAATGGTTCTTGTTCTTCTTATTCCTCCTCTTCACAATCTATGTAGAATAATTTCTTCTCACCACACTTATGTCCCTTACTGTACTTGTTGTCACAATTAAAGCATAAACCTTTTTCTTTTCTTTCCTCCAATTGTTGAGGTGTCAACCTTGTAGGTTGAGTTGTTTTAGAAGAAGGAGAATTATTCTCTCTATAGATGTTAGGATTGGTCCTTCTAGTAGCCATAGCCATAATTTTACTTTCAACATTTCTTTCCACCCTGAATGCATTCTCCAATGATTTGGGTTCCCAAATATGAACCTCATGTTGAATGTTATCCTTTAAAGTTCCTATGAATACATCAATCAAGTGCTCATCTGAAATATTTGTTACCTTTATATTCAATCTTTGGAAGTTCTCAATGTGCTCTGTAACTGAACCCTTTTGCTTGAGATTTATCAATTGGCTAAAGAAGGTATTTCTCCTTTTATCCTCATAGTGTGCTATCATTTCTTCCATGAAAATTTTCCAAGTGACAAGTGATTTGCAAGAACAAAGACATTGATACCATACAAATTGATTGAGTTCTAAATATAAAGAAGCAATTTGTACCTTTTGTGTATGTGGCACATTATGTAGATCAAAGAATTGCTCCATCTGAAGTATCCATGTGATTGGGTTCTTCTCATCAAACTTCCTCATATCGATCTTAGGAACGTGGTTGGTCTTTAACCCAAAGTTGGAGTTTCTCCATTCTTGATTCATCTTCCTTGTGTCCTCATCATGAATTTCATGGGACACATTTTCACTTTCTGGTGTCCTCTCTAATAGAGGAAATTTTTCATTCCTTCCGTGATCTCCCTTTTTAAACCATCCATATTATTATCCATTATTGCCTCCAATTTAGCTTCAGTTGAATCCATCATACCGTGTAGTTCATCTTTTGTCACTATCTTCGTTTGTAATTCATTTATGTCCCTACACATTTCTTCACCTTCATCAAGAGTCCAAGTAGGACTTTCTAGAGGCTTATTTGGTGTAGAAGTTCCCTTTTTGTGTGGCATGTTGGTCAAGTATCACTTTTGAACCTTGATTTTGAGGTGGTTCTGCTAGACAATCTTTCTTTTGTTGTATCTCCAAATTTTTCGGCCCTTATGGGTATGAAACTTTATTTTTTGTAGTTCTCTTATATGTCTTCTATGTAATTCCACTGGTATGATCAAAATTGGATGTGCCAAGTGGATTTTACGATAACTTCGCCACAACTTTGATTTTTGGCCTTTCCAAGAGATCTCACTTGTATAGCGTGCCCCGCAAAAAATAATTGATATCAAATTCTGAAACTTGTACCCAAAATATTAAAGACTGGACACTATCCAATGCAACTACTCTCACTCAATTTGGATACTCTATGAAGAATTTATAATTTTTTTACCCGGAACACCTTCTTTAGACTAGTCATTAGGACTAGTCAGATACCCTATCTTCCACAGGGTGTATCAACAAATGTAAGATGACCCAGAAGCTAACATTTTTACCACAGATACCTTACTAATTTATGTGAATGTCCTCCAGATTTTAGGGTCTGAAACGTTACAGAAAAATGTTTATAGCACAAATTCTGCAATGACTCAGTTCAGGATGATTCTAGAACCCTATCTTACATAGGATGTATCTCCAAAAGTATAAGGCCTCAGGAGATAAAATTTTAACCCAACGTACCTTTATCCATCTACTAAATATCCTCCAAGTCGTTCCTTCATAAACATTGTAGAAAAAAAGTTACAGTGAAAACTCCAAGGTGTCTCAGATGTAGCAGTGAAACCCCAATACCTTGAACTCTGATACCATATGTTAAGAACCAAATATCAATATAGCATAGAAAAACCTCAGAATAGGTACTCAACACCTTGAAAAAGAGATAAGTTCAGATAATAAGCCTCTTCGAGGGGGAAGCCTCCTTATTCCCACATAAATGTCCAATTACAAGATGATTCCAAATGAAAATGTCTCATTGGTATATATAGGAGACTAGGAGGTATAATCACAACTAATGGAATAAAGATGACATAAATAAAATAACATTACTAATGTAATATTACCCAATTAAGGGGTAATGAGCCACTATTTAGGGCTTAATAGGGAAATCACTTATATAGGGACTTCCCTCACAAAGGTGAAAGAATGAGTACTATCTACCACATTCAGGAGGTTGAAATAGTTGAAAACATCAGAGGAAGCATGCCAAGGATTTATGCATTCTTGGATAACAAGTAAGCAGAGTATCAGTCGCCCATGATTGAAGTGGAAGGTGAGATTGATATCCATCCCATAGTAATTTTAATTGATTTTGTAGCTAGCCATAGTTACATAAACTCTAACATTGTTGAAATATTTCACTTGCAAAGGAGTAAGCATAAGAAATATTGGTTAGTTTAGTTAGCCACATGGGCTAAGAGAAAGATCAATGATTTGGTTAAATATTGTCCAATAGACATGAATGGACTCAACACAAAGGTAATTGTGAACAACATACCATTGGGTTCATATAATTTTCTAATTGGAATGGATTGGTTGGAGAAACACCATGTTGTCTTAGACTGTTACAAAAAGATAATAACTTGTGTTGATGATGAAGAGCAGAAAGGAAATATTCAAGACATTCCAAGAGCTCTAATTGTTAGAGAAATTTAAACCTTGTAGCTGAAAAAGAGTTTTAGAAAAGGATGTCAAATTTTTGCATCCCATATGGAAGAGGTAGTCAGAGACAAAGTGGAAAGTATGGAAGACCACCCGGTATTGAAATATTTTGAAGATGTTTTTGGGGAAATACCAAGATTTACACCAAAGAGAGATATTGATTTCTCTATTGATTTGGTTCCAGGAGTTGCCCAAATGTCCAAGACACCTTATAGAATGGGCACACTAGAATTAAAAGAGTTGCAAATGCAGCTTGAAGAAATTTTAAGAAGGGGTATAAACTCCCAAGTGTGTCACCTTGGGGAGCCCCAGTAATATTTGTAAATAAGAAAGATGGGACCTTAAGGTTGAGTATTGATTTTAGGCAGTTGAATAAGGTCACAATAAAGAAACAAATATCCTTTTCCAAGGATTGATGATTTTTTTTTTATCAAATGAAAGGTGGAATAATATTATCCAAGATTAATTTGAGAACAGGTTATCATCGAGTGATAATAAAGGAAGAAGACATCAACAATATAGCATTCAGAACAAGATATGGGCATTATGAATTTATAGTAGTTCCATTTGGGCTATCAAATTCCCCAGCGATTTTCATGTGTCTGATGAATGGAGTGTTCAAGGAATACCTGGACAAGTTTGTAATTATTTTCTGGTATGATATTTTGATCTAATCCAAGGAAGAATAAGAGCATGAGAAAAATTTACAAATGGTGTTACAAGTTTTAAGAGAACATAAGTTGTATGCCAAGGTAAGTAAGTGCATCTTTTATCAAAAGAAGATTCACTACTTGGGGCATATTATTTTAGCAGAGGGAATAGAAGTTGATCTTGATAAGATAAAGGCCATTAGAGGATTGTCATCGCCAAGAAATGTAACATATGTTAGATATTTTATGGGCCTTGTTGGTTATTACCGAAGATTCGTAAATGGGTTTTCAAATATTTCAGGCCCAATCACTTCTTTGCAAAAGAAGGGAGTAAAATTTGAATGGACTCTCAAATGTGAAGAAAGTTTTCAACAGTTGAAAGATATTTTGACAAGTGCTCCAATCTTAAATATTTTTTATCCAAATGAAGATTTTGTAATGTGCATTGATGCATGCAAGGAAGGGCTCGGTGGAGTCCTCATGCAAAAAGAGCATGTGGTATGCTATGAATCTATAAAATTAAAGGAGCATGAAAATAATTATGTTACACATGACTTGGAGTTAGCACCAATTGTTCATGCATTAAAAATGTGGAGACACTACCTTATGGGGAGAATATTTGAGCTAAGGATGGACCATTGTGGTCTGAATCATTTGTTTGGAAAGACAACATTAAATGCTAGACAAACTAGATGGCTGGAATTTCTAAGTGAATATGACCTTGAAATCAAGCATATCAAAGGCAAGGAAAATAAAGTGGTTGATGCACTCAGCAGAAGAGCTCATGATGTGCACATTTCATCCATTATCATGTTCAAAATAAATTTAAAAGGCAGAATTTTAGAGGCAGCAAATTCAGACCAACAATATGTAAAAATAAACAAAATATTACAACAAGGCATTTTACATCAGAAAAATAATTATTATGAGTTGAAAGATGATGGAATACTCTTGTACCAAGGAAAAATATATCTGCCAAATTTAGGAGAGCTGAAAAATATAATTTTGAAAGAGATGCATAATTTTCCGTATGCTAGGCACCCAAGATATCAGAAGACAATCTTAGTTGTAAGAATCCAATGCTTTTGGCCAAGAATGAAGAAAAAAATGGCTAATTACATAGTTAGTGTTACACATTATTTTCATCACCCTTATCACCATTAATGATGTAAACCTATATGTTTCCTTCAGAGGGGTCAGTGGTCTCAATTCCTGAAGAAAGAAGGGAGAAGAAATTTCCCTGAGAGAAGAAGTTGTATTTTCGTTTGTAAAAACCCTATTAAAGAGGATTTACTCGGGCTTCTCTATAGCTAGGGTGTGTAAATGCATGATTTTTGTAGGCTGCACTATAACTAGGGTGCAGAAATGCCTGATTTCTGCAGGCTGCACTATAGCTAGGGTACGGAAATTCCTGTACGTGGGAAAAATGAGCGTCTTCTCGATGATTCTAGAGGGAGAAGCTTCTATTGTGAGGTGGCCTCCGAACGGTTTGGATCTTACTTGCTTTCATGATTTAGTGGGATCATCCTAACCTCCTCACCTTATCCTCTTCAGCTTATAAAAAGAGAGGAGCTCTCATGGAGAGAGTTATATTAGCTTGAACGTGAGTTTTATAGATTGAAAATTTGTCTTCATTAGAGTGGCTTTGACCTTTGCTTTGTCAAGATAGATTGTGAGTAGTTATCAGATCTATGGTCTCAAAATCCAATGGAGTTAGAAGTGTGTGGGAAGCAAGGAACTGTTGGAAGGAACCTGACAACATCAAGGCATCTGGTTGTATCTTTCTTCCACATTCTTTAATACAGATATACTTTTATTTCCTATATGAATGTTATTTGTCCATGTTGTATGATTCCTTGATCACGTACATAGTTTCATATCAAATAGACTCGGTTATTCTTGTCTTCGTTGGCTTGTGCTTATTTGCATGTATTTCTCATAAACCTTATGAAGAAGCTTGGATTGCATTGGCGAAGTCATATCTTCAATATTTAAAAGGTATGTTCTAGATCTATTTCTCATTTGATAATTGAAATCTAAGGAAAGAGTTGTGCATTGTCTTGTTTTTTTCTAGTTTTGTAGTGAAGCTAGGGGGATTGATTTGTGTCCACACTTAACAATTAGCCCGATAACAAAATTGGTGACTCCACTGGGGAAGGGATTGTTTTCCTAGTTTGTATTTATTTCTTGCTTTGATTGCTTGGTTTCTATTTTCTGAGTCACTGGGAGATCCAGCGTGACTCTCTGACTGTTAAACTTCACTGGAAAACTTTCTTAATTTTTTTAATTTTTTCCATTTTTGTTTGATTTTCGCATCCTTCTTTGAGGGACAGTGCGGCGAATTAGGATTTCCTCACCCTAATTGTTTAGAACAGTGCGGAAACTCCACACCCTACCCATTTTTGGCCTGCGACGATCAAGTATTTTCGCACTGTGCTAGTCTTCCAGCCTACGGAGATTGTGAAAAAATGTGTTTTTGGTGGTTTTCCCTGCCTAGATCTGTGATGTGGTTCTCGGGTGATTTGTTGGGTCTGATTAGAGTCTGCTTGAAAAAATTTGAAACTTCTTTCAACCATCTTTGCCTTATTTTTTCTTTGTTTTCTTTTGAAATATTTGATCTCTTCCTTTGAGTGTCTTTCTGTTACAAAGCATTGTTTTTTCTTTAGAATTGTTCGGTGAAAGAACTTCTTTTTCTTTTATTGAATAGTTCGTGTTAAAAGAGAAAATTGTTTGGGTTGTGTTTGTTTTGAAGTGATTTTCTATTTCTTTTAGCTATATTTGAAACAAAATGTTTTAATTTATTGATTTATGTTGGTTTGGGGGCATCTTTGCATTTGAAGTAGTGAAATTGCATGATTTTTGGCATTTTTTGGTCTTGAATTCTGAAAAAATTTCCCCCTCATGGCCAAAGGGGGCCATGAATCGTGTATTGGTGTACAGTCTCTTTGTCTCATTTCTTGAAGATATTGATATTGATGATTTTATTAAAATTTTGAGACATTGTACATTTGGGACTAATAAATGGTTTCTCCTTCTTATAGCATAGCTTTCATCGAAATGAAAAGATTGCATCTTCATCTCTTTGCATAAATTTTGAGTCGGTCAAAACACCATATTGTCCACACCATCTTCCTTTTGAGTAACAACAGCCTTAAAAGTAAAGTTCTTATAAAAATTGATTAGACATTTTTATATTTTCTGGTAGTAAACCTACATAAGATTAGTTGTAGGGCTTTGGAATAGGTGTGAAATATAACTTTCCAAAGCTGCAAACAAACAGAGAATATTGTGTTAGAGAGAGGTGAAATCCAGTTATTACATTTTCTCCTGGGAATCCCTTCTAACACAAGGGTCAATCACAAGGTCGCATTAAGACTAGTAGAGTTACTCACCCTGCTTTGTTGGTCATGTTGTAGAGATTGTGCATATTATGGGGGTCACTTGAAGGTATACCCACAATGATGAGTGGAAGCCTTTCAAGTTAATTTTAGGCTAGGTACCCTACTTTTGCATGTGGATTGGACTGTCAACTATTTCCCCAAGCATCATTGTAGTAATTGGTAACCTTAGTGGCCTATCTCTTTAGGGTCTTTACACGAGGTGATTGTGGAGGGGTAAGTCTTCAAGGTACCTGGAATCAATGTTGTCCAAACTCACTCAGGATCCTTGGAGGGTATACCCATGTTTATGTGTGGGAACTTTCACCAAGGTGTAAGTTCGTTAAGCAGGTCGTCAATGTAAATTTTCCACCTGCTCTATCTCAGCCCCTTCTTACATTGTCCTCGCGATGTTGGATTTCATCACCAACTAGTGCGTTCATCGTAAGAAGGTTTTGTTTTCCTGTTTGCTTACTAGATTTTTAGCGTGTGTTGTTTGTTTTCCCTAGCAGACTCTGGGTTAGATTTATATTTAATGGAATCAGTTCCCAGAATGACCAATGATGGAACCCCTTTTCTAGGGGAACCGTTTGTTTTTCCTTCTTACGGAAACATTGGTCCTCCTCACATCTCTACTTTGAGCCTTCCAGGTCTCACAATTGGACTATCGGTATGGTTTTTTTCCACTCAGGTAGTCCCGAATGCAATTAGTGCTTCATTTGTAAGAACTTCCCCACAAGAACATCAACCTCATGTTGATCCTTCACCTTCTTCACCAGTAAGATCTTCTTTGTCTTCTTTACTTGCAAAGTCTTCTTCCATTTAATCTTCCTCACCGAGTGAAAGCTCTAAATCTAGTAACTCAGTGGATAAAAATAAGAAGCAACAGAAGAATAAGAAGAAGAAAAATAAACAAGGATCCAAACTTCCAACCACTGTCGGACATGTTGGAAAGAAACCAGATACTGTTAATTGTGTTGGGAGTGTTGATAATGCCAAGATCATCCAAAAAACCTGTAAGCCCAAGTACCCTTGCAGGCTTTGTAAGGGTAGCCATCTTCTTAAGAATTGTCCTGGTCTATCCAAGGTTATTGAAGCATGGTATACGCACCCTCGCCAACCCATGTCGGCAGCCTATGAACAACATGTTTATGACCTCCTGTCAACAAGTCAAGATATCATTGGGAAGAACAAAAGTAGATTCAAGTTCATGTGCATGTTATGCAAAGGGAGTCATCTAACTCACCTTTTCCCTCGTATGGACAAAGCATTGAAATTACTGGAAGACATGACTATTTCACAACCTCAAATTCTAGTTGCTTATCGCAAGACTAATCTCGACCCACCTTTAGTTGATGGAATGATCAATCCAACCCCTCCATCGGTTAGTTTGGTTGATCATGTAGTCAATATGGTCACATCCTTAGTTGAACCAGTTGACAAAGTGGTTGATCCAATCCCATCCTCGGTCGATCCCACTCTCCCATTAGAGAGTGAAACCCAATCAATCGATCACTTTCCACCTGTTGACCCCATTCTCCCCTTGGAGAATGAAACCCAAGTGGTTGATCTGATCTTGTCATTATTTGTCGATCCTACTCTCCCACTAGAGATTAAACCCGATATTTCCCATGTTTTTCTTGTTGATACAGAATCTACCCTGCTAGGGGCCATTCCTCCTTCTCCCATGGAACCACCTCCAAGTAATGAGTCCATCCTTTTTAATTGGGGTGTGCTAACTGGACCTCGTCTTCCCTCTCACATTCTTTTCTAGATTACAATACAGGTTTGTGGTCAAGAAGTTCCTCAGACACTAATAGATGAAGGTGTATCCATTAGTATTTTTTCCTCTATTGCTTGGAAATCTTTGGGTTGTCCTCATCTTGTGTCAGTTACACAGAATCTATTAGCTTTTAACAGAAGAACCAGTCAACCTTTAGGGACCCTTCCTCAGTTTCTCATAACTTTGGGAGGGAAAACTGTCTTTATTGACGTTATGGTAGTCCAATACCCCTTGGATTTCTCTTTACTCCTTGGGCGAGATTATGTCTATGCCATGAAAGCTATTGTGTCCACTCTTTTTCCTGTGATATATTTCCCTCATGATGGAATAGTTGTGACTATTGATCAACTTTCATTCATTGGTCTTGACTGGATGACCTCCCTAAATGGTTTTTATATGAAAACGGTATCACCCCTGCCACAGGTCAATTATGTGGCGTTGTCTCCCATGCCTTCAACTGTTGATGAAGATGAGTCTCTCACTATAAGTTCAGTCTCTTATGACCTAGATCTGGTAGTTGACATGGTGATCTCTTCGATAGGGTCTTTAGATATTGATCTCCTTACCCTGGTCGTGACCCTCGACATGGTGTCCTTCCAGAGTGTGTTTCTTTCGTCCAGTGAAGATCTCTTGGAATCCATGACCGAGTTGTGTCCCTTGACATGGTGTCCTTACAGGGAATTTTCCTCTTGGAAGCCATGATTAAGAAGAGAGTTTTGAGCATGGTTTTCTAATTTCAAGCTCATTAAAAAATGAAACCAGCCTTGAGCATGGTTTTCTAATTTCAAGCTCATTAAAAAATGAAACCAGCCTTGAGCATGGTTTTCTAATTTCAAGCTCATTAAATAATGAAACCAGCCTTGAGCATGTTTTTTTGATTTCAAGCTCATTAAAAAATGAAACCAACTACGAGGATATTTTTTGCATCTCAGTGGAAACCTCATTAAAAAATGAAATAGAGGTTGTGAGGACAGTTTTTGAATCTCTATAGAAACCTCGTTAAAAAATAAAATAGAGCTTACGAGCATAGTTCTTGTTTTTGTGTCAAGCTCGTTCAAAAATGAAATAGAGGTCTGGGATTGAACTTGGATTCGTGATCATAGTTATTTTCTTATGTCAAGCTCGTTAAAAAATGAAATATATTTTTCCCCCTCTTTGTTTGAGTCAAGTCCTTCATCTAGTATTTGAAGCTTCATTTAATTCACCTTTGATGTTAGATGAAACAAATCTTAGGGGGAAATGCTTACAGCCTATAGAATTCATGTTGAAGTTGAGCCACTAGCTTCTTAAGTTGGGGGCTAAGTACCAACCATCCATGTGTTATGCGTTGGGAAGTCCAAGCATAGTTTTCTATGGTTCAAGCTTGTGTAAAAATGAAACCACCTACCTCAAGCATAGTTTTCTCTGGTTCTAGCTTGTGTAAAAATGAAACCAGGTCCAAGCATAGTTTTGGCTATTTTTAATCTTGTGCAAAAAATAAAATCTATCCCAAGCATAGTTTTGTTTTGTTTTAAAGCTTGCGTAAAAATGAAAACAATCCCGAGCTTAGTCTTTGTTCTTTCTCATGCTCGTAAATACATGAGAATAATTTACTAAGCTTAATCTTTGTTCTTTCTCATGCTTGTAAATAAATGAGAATGTAACCGAGTATACTTTTATCACTTTTTCGGACTCGTAAAGGTTATACGAAAAAGGAATCCATTGGAGTTCCCTTTAAGCTCTTTTCAGACTCTCTAAACATGAAAAGATCGTCGAGCGACCTTGTTCTTTTCACTATCATAAAATTATTTGAAGAAAACGTTCGATGGGTAGTATGTTATCGCTTTTTCAGTCTCGTCGAACTAATTTACAAAAAAAGAACTGAGAGAATTCTCTTTAAGTGTTTTTCAGACTCTCTAAACATGAAAAACCCCTTATTTTTCTTTCTTTGGACTCGTAAAACATACATCGAAAGGCCCATATGGGATTGAACCACTCTTTCTTAGGGTTCGTTAAACATACTTTGAGGTACTTGTCCGAAGGATGAGCTTACATCTACAAGCATATGTTATCCTCCTCAAGCTTGCATAAAAATAAAGAGGTACTCGCTAGAAATGGTGGGGGGGGGATTTGGAAAGAAATGTATCTAAACCGGTATTCTATAGAAGAGTCGCTTTTGAACATGACACCCTTTCACTTGCTTTGTGTCTAGGTTGTAAAATCCTCTTGTCTCTTGATCATACTCTGTTATAAGATTACCTTTTGGTATGTGATCCCTATTGTTGAGTCAGTATTTCCAAGATAGTTGTCGTGTCGTCAATATGTTCAAAGATAAGTTCAAAATGAAAATACTTCTATTGCGTCATCCATATCTATAGTCTTTATGCCTTCTATTTCATCATCCATATCTATAGTCTTTAAGCCTTCTATTGCGTCAGCCATCCCTGAGTCAGTCCTAAATCACTTTTTACTCTGATCTACTTCAAATCTTGTTACCTGTTTCGTGTCATTGATGTGGGATACATTAAGGCCCTCCTGTGATGAGTCTTTTCTTGTCGACTTCAACTCATTATCCAGGAATTAGACTTAGAAAATAATTGGTACCTTGGAATTTTCATGCCTCAATGGCAGGTTTCCTCGCTTTTTATAATGGGTTTTCATCATTGACCCCTGATCGGGAGATTCTGCCGAGTGTTTGACTTCATCTCATTAATTCATATTCGTTGGATTGTACTAGTGTACCTTGGGATTCATTGACATCAAAGGTGATTTCCCTTTCACTTGTTAAAGGTATACACTAATGACCGGTAATCAAGTGGTTTCTACCATGTTCGACTTCAGCACATGTATTCACATGGTTAGATTCGTACTATAGAATGGTGGAGATGAAGACCCTGAATCTTTTCTAATAGATTCAGATTGCATTGGAGTATATTCAGTTTGTACTGTTGCATAGATCCACATTGTATGTCTTATGGCTATGTTCAAATTTGAGTCTTTAACACATAGAACCCCAGTGTATTTTTTGTGGCTATGTTCATATTTGAGTCATATTGGCATGGATCCACAGTTTATGTTTTGTGGCCATGACCTGTCTTACTTGACATGGATCTTTGAATGTCGTCATTTATGCTTTGATTCATTTGTATTCTGAGTATGGGAATGCCTACCTCGGTGATGATATATTATTGTACTGTATTTCCTTATTTGTTGGCAGGTTTCCGACCGACATGTTCCTTGTTCCCTACACACACTCGACAAAGTATTTCAGCTATCACTATGTTCTAACTTCATACTTTGGGGGGCTCTCTATTACACATTATTTTCATCACCCTTATGACCATTAATGATGTAAACCTATATGTTGCCTTCAGTTTGGTTAGTGGCTTGAATTCCTGAAGAAAGAAGGGAGAAGAACTTTCCCTGAGAGAAGAAGTTGTATTTTCCTTTGTAAAAACCCTATTAAAGAGGATTTACACAGGCTTATCTATACCTAGGGTGTGTAAATGCCTAATTTCCGCAGGCTGTACTATAGCTAGGGTGTGAAAATGCCTGATTTCCATAGGTTGCACTATAGCTAGGGTGCATAAATTCCTATACGTGGGAAAAACGAGTGTCTTCTCGATATTTCTAGAGGGAGAATATTCTATGGTGAGGTGGCCTCCAAATGGTTTGGATCTTACTCGCTTTCATGATTTAGTGGTATCATCCTAACCTCATCACCTTATCCTCTTCAGCTTATAAAAGGAGAGGATCTCTCGTGGAGAAAGTTAGATTGGCTTGAGCTTGAGTTTTGTAGATTGGAAATTTGTCTTGATTAGAGTGGCTTTGAGCTTTGCTTTGTCAAGATAGATTGTGAGTAGCTATCAGATCCATGGTATCATAATCCATTGGAGCTAGAAGTGTGTGGGAAGCAAGGAACTGTTGGAAGGAACCTGACAACATCAAGGCATCTGGTTGTATCTTTCTACAACATTCTTTAATACATATATACGTTTATTTCCTATATGAATGTTATTTGTCCATTTTGTATGATTCCTTGATCACGTACATAGTTTCATATCAAATAGACTATGTTATTCTTGTCTTCGTTGGCTTGTGCTTATTTGCAGATATTTCTCATAAACCTCATGACGAAGCTTGCATTGCATTGGCGAAGTCATATCTTCAATATTTAAAAGGTATGTTCTAGATCTATTTCTCATTTGATAATTGAAATCTAAGGAAAGAGTAGTGTATTGTCTTGTTTTGTTCTAGTTTCAAAGTGAAGCTAGGGGGATTTATTTGTGCCTGCAATTAACAATTAGCCCGATAACAATTAGGTGTATAGAATGTCAGGTAAAAATAGAGCATAAACATCCAGCAGGGCTACTACAACCATTGCTCATTCCTGAGTGGAAATGGGAAGTGGTTGTAATTGATTCCATTACAAATCTGCCCAGAACAGTGAAACAACATGATTCCATCATGGTAGTGGTGGACAAATTAACAAAAGAAACACATTTTATTCATATGATAACAACACACAAGGAAACAAATATTGAAAAAATTTACATGAAGGAAGTTTCCAGGCTACATGGAGTGCCTAAGGCAATTGTTTCATATAGAGATCCAAAGTTTACCTCAAATTTTTGGAAAGGTTTTTTTAAAGGCTTTGGGACAAATTTAAATCTCGTCACAACTTATCACCCAGATTCTAATCGAAAAACAAAGAGGATTAACGAAATAATTGAAGACATGCTCAAAATGTATGTGATGGATTAGCCATCAAAGTGGGAAGACTACATCCACTTAGTGGAATTTTCTTACAATAATGGGTATCAAGCCTCATTAAAAATGAGCCCATTTGAAGCTTTGTATGGTAGGAAATGTAACACACCGATGAGTTGGGATAACCCAGAAGACAAAACTATCATTGGGCCATAATTGTTAAAGGAAATGGAAGAACAAATGGTAAATATCAAGAAGAATTTAAAGGCTACCCAGGACAGGTAGAAAAATTATGCAGATAAGAACATAGTATTTAGATATTTTAAAGTGGGTAAACATGTTTTTTCTCAAAGTGAAAGTGAAGAGAAGTTCGATAAGATTGGGTTGCTTCCAAAAATTGGCAGCATGATATTGTGGCCCATTTGAAATATTATAATAGATAGGGCTAGTTGCATACATGCTATCATTGTATGAATCCACAAGAGTGCACAATTTATTTCATGTATCATTATTAAATAAATATGTGTCTGACCCTAACCACATAATTGATTGGACTTTGATCCAGATGGAAAATGAAGGGGATTTCTAGGTGGAACTAGTACACATCCTAGACTGGAAATTCAAATTTCTTAGGAACAAGTCCATATGGATGGTAAAGGTTCAATGGACCTATTACAGTATTTAATATGCAACATGGGAGCCTAAAGAAACTATGCAGGAGGAATACCCACAATTTTTTGTCAATTTTGAAGAAAATGAAACCTAAAAATTCAAGACTCCATCTTGGGTAACGAGAGTTCTAGAACCACATCTTAGAGTACTAGTCAACCTGTGTTGGGATCCTTGATAAAATAATGGAACATTCATTGGGTTATCCCTTATAAATGAATGGTGCATTCCTTTGGTCAACGGATTGAGAAGAATATGAGATTTTGGTTGGAACTGCAACTAGAGTTGTTAAATTGCAGAATTTTATTTTTTTAAGTAGTGTGATGTAAATTATATATGTATATCGGCATAGTGTGCATCGAGGATAGTGCACAATTGTAGGGGAGGTGGAATGTAACATCCCCACTATAATCCTCATTTTAATTTATGCATAACGTAGATATGAATATGGATATGGCCAAGTAATGTAACAAACAAATTGTATTTTTGTTTTTTATGAATATAATGTGACACCAGTTGTTGGGAATATGGACAGAAATGGGGGCTAATTTATCCACAACAAGGGGGAATGTCTAAAAATTTCTAGGCATGTCCAAGAGGGATCTAAGGAGGAAATTAATTATGGGTATTAATTTAACCCAGATTTCTAAATTTTATTACCATTGGGGATAACGTTTATTTTTTGTTTGAGTGTATGAGAGCCCAATCATTAAATACTTGTTAGTGGTGGGTGTAGAAGTGACATCCATAGTTATTGAAAGAAAGGGGATGTTGTAAAATCAACATTGGGCATAGTGGAAAGTCAACAATCTCGGGAAAATAGAGGAAATTCATATCAGGGAGAATAGGCAGTTTTTCACATTTGGTTTTGCATGAACAACAAGGAGAGAGCAAGTAAAAATATCATTGGACCTAAACTAAGAAGTTTGGGTGAATTCTAGAGAATGCTAGAAAAATTTTATAGTGCATTGGAGTTGGAAATTGAAGTTACAGGTTGTCAGGCTTGAAGAGTGAACTTATGGGTGAGTTTCACTAAAACAACAAGTGTTGTTGTTGTTTTTCCTGGTAATGTTTCCTGGAAGTGAGTTCCCTTGAGTTCCCAGTAGAGAGATTCTTGGTTACTTATGCGAGAGATACCCTGATAAATGAGTGGGATTCCCGAGGGACTGAGATCAGTGAAGGGGTACATTCCTTAGGTTGGGCAGGTCGAGAGGAAGAGAGCTGGAGGAATTTCGGGGTAGTTGTAGGAAAATACTAGTGGGTTGTGGGTTATTTAGCTATGAGGGGACTATGAGAGGCACCCTTCTCTTTTGGATTCCTAGACCCAGCTCGAGGGTGAGTGTTTTTTTATATTTGGAGTGACAAGTCTATGGTTAGGTGGAACATCCTTCCCAAGTAATTGGTTTCGTAGACATTGTAAAAGATAAGTGTTTAATTATTTGATGAGTTCCCCTTATGAGTTTTTATGGCTGTGTGTTACCCTTGTGCATGAGAATGATTTTTTTTATAGGTTGTTGTAGATGATTTTATGGATGCATTAGGTTATTTTAGAATGATGTAGAAACATTTAGTTATGGGTATCAGATTTTAGTTTTAAATGTGTTCAATTTGTAGTTGGTAAGCTACATGAATTAATTAGCAAAATAATTTTTTGATTTTATGTGTTTTTCCACAAGTAATCTTCCTTGGTTAAGATAGGGTATGTTACACTATCTCTACGAAGAATGAGTTCACATGCATCAGATACAATGAACGATGATGTATTTAAGTTATATGTCTTCTCCTAACCTCACATATTAGGGAGCAATTGTTATCACCTAAAAATCGCTCACATAGTTGTATATGTGATCACTGGAAGAGTCATCAATACAACATAACAAAGTATTATTCCATGTAAATAATACACCACCTTTAGAAGAGCACCAAAAACTATATAATGTGGATTTTTAATGCATTTGTGCGACTTTACAGTGTGGTTTTTGTGTGACCTACACGAGCCTGTGTGATTGATCCTTTGATAGCTACGAAAATCCACCCAACATGAAATCTCAACCACATTCGATGCAATAAATTCCAAAACTCCCATCACAAGTACTCCAAGGCTAGTGTACCAAGAATCCTTGAGCTCCATACCCATTAAAGGTTGGTACTTTGGTCGTTCTATGTCTCTTCAACACATGGGGAACCACAATCCAAAGTGTACCATTCACACTTGGAACTAGCTTTAATGGATCTTGAAGTTTGGTTATAAATAAAAGCCATGGAGTATCATTCAGAGATAAGAAGATCAAGAAAGGTTATGATATCTAAATTATTCATGAGAGCCACATTCTCAAGCCATCATTTTGTGCAAACATAGCCTCTAGCTAGTGTTTGGCCTCTTCCCATGAACATTTCATGCACTCTTCTTTCTTAGAGAGAGGAAAATTTCAAGGAACATAAATAAACCCTTCCAAGGAGGAAGGGAGAGTCCACTTGCACTCACTCATCCTCTAGTTTGTAACAACAAATCATTTTCATTGGTATATGATCATCATCGCTTTTCTTTTAATTGTTGTTGTGATTTTCATGATGTCCACTTATTTCTTTTCCTTTCATCTTATGTTTGTAATGGTATTCATGCTTGTGGACTAACTCTAACCATTTACTTGTTATATAGATTTCATCCTAGCTATACTAAGGTTGTTTTTGTTGGGGAATGGGGTGGAAAACAACATGAAACAGAAAAGATAAAAAATTCAAAGATAAGGGGTGGTTTCTAAAGAAATTGTTACAACATTTAAGAAAAGTGCATTGTGCTCAGAACATCATAGTGCATGTTGTACATCTTGATCCACGTGATCTATTAAAAAATCTCTAATATGATAATGACCCAAGGGGTCTCCTTTTTATAGTCTCAATATCTAACTGACTTCCATATAATCTAGAAGATCTTGTCCACATATAATCGTCAGTAACTAGAGTTGACTATGTTAAATTCACTGTGTTAAGTTGGATCGACAAGGATTCTTGACCTGATTGCCTACATTCACATCTTGTAGTCGATTGTTGGGTTGGTAGATCTATCATGCAACTATCTTCAACTGTTGGTCGACTGTTCGATCGATAGGTATGTTGACTACTCGACCAACTAATGTATTGTGTTGGTCGATTTCCTGATCGACTGTATCCCAATGTAGGTCAACCTCTCAACTGACTAAACCTAGGAAATGTGTGATGAACCATCAATGGTTGATGTTCCAACACCCCACCCCCCCAATCATCACATAGCTTTGGATATTCAATAGGTTAAATTACATCATTAGGACACCCCTCCATAATTGCATCTTCTTGAAGCCCAAGCATCATGCAGATCTTGATAAATATGGATTCAGCTAAAGGTTTGGTGAATATATCAACAACTTGGTCTTTTGTTCTGCAATATTCAAGAGAGATAATGATCTCATGAACCAACTATCTCAAATAGTGAGCATGGAGCTCAACATGCTTCATATTACTATGGGAAACAAGATTATCAGCAACATGTATAACACTTTTTCTTATCACAATAGATTGTAGTCATGGTCTAAACAGGAAGGCCAAGTTCTCCCAAAAGTTGGTGAATCCAGACTACTTCAATACTTGCTTGAATGATGCCACGATATTCAAATTATATAGTCTTTTATTTCTTGCATGACCATACCAAAGGTCTAGTGCTATAGTGTAACACATAGCCAAAAGTGGACTTCTAATCATCATCATCGCCAAGCCAATTGGAGTTGGTGAAGTTGACTAGACAATTTGGACTTTGACAATACTTGATACCAAAATGAGTGGTACCTTTGAGACAATGAGCGATTTGTTTGACTGCTTTCCAGTGGCTTTCTTTAGGGTCCTACATAAGCTGAAAAACCACACTAATAAAAAAGTAAATGTCAAGTCGACTATGAGTAAGATAAATAATACTATCGACCAATTGTCGATAGAGTGTAGCATCGACTGCAGGTATTTGAAAGGTTTTGGTAAGATTTACTTGAGAAAAAAAGGAGTAACACAAGCCTTGCAATCATCCATCTTAAAACATGTCAACAGATCCATCACATATTTAGACTGAGAAATGAAAAATCCACCACAAAGTGGTAATACTTGAAGACCCAAAAAATAATGTAGAGTACCAAGATATGTCATGTCAAAGGAGTCAAAAAGCTATGTATTCAATCTAAGGATAAGATTAGTATTATTTCCAGTAATCAGTGAGTCATCTACATACACAAAAACAATCAAGGTGTCTCCAGTGGTGTGGAGAACATACAAACTATGATCAGATTCAGAATGTTTGAAACCAAGTTGAAGAAAGAAATTATCGATCTTAGCATACCAAGCTTGGGGAGCCTACTTCAAACGGTAAAGAAAATTCTTAAGTAGACAAACTATACTTGAATATGTCACAAAACTATGTGGATGTTCCATGAAAAATTATTCATATAGGTATCCATGAAGAAATGTGATCTTCACATCCATCTCATGGATTTTCCATCCAAAACAAGTGGCAAGGGAAAGAATCAATCAAACAAAATTTGAATCTTTGCAATAGGGGAAAAGGTTTCAGTGTAGTCGATGCCATCTTGTTGAGAAAATCCCTTCACAACTAAGTGTTCTTTATGTCGCTCAACACCTTCAGAGGTGTGGTTCTTTGATCTGAGGTTTCCATTACATGAGTCATCAAGGAAACACTGGCATGTTTCTTTTGACTTTGAGTTTGTCATTTAGAGGAGGTGTCTCCAGCATCAGTTGTAACATCCCCAGCATCCAACTGGGCTATGCCACATAAAATTTTCGAGTTGTATGCAAATTAAAACATATACACATAGAAACTCTTGTGGAACTTTATATATATAACTTAAATTAGACAATTACATTCTATATATGCATAGATTAATATGAAAATGATAGTAAACATATACATGCAACATAGACAGGCAATACCCATAAATATAAAGACAGGTATAAACCACACACAGGAAAAACCCATAAAAATAAACACATAAATAATAATGTGGCATGTAATTTAACACACAATTGATGCTTATCTTGGTAAAAATATCACCAACTGTGTGCAGACCTTTAATGAACCTCCCAGCCTTAGACCACATTTCTCATCACTCTCAACAGTGGGTCACCCCTGAGCTGGGACTAAACTCCACCCAGGTAAAGGGGTTCCTAACCGAGTTGATGTAGTTCAGACAATATGAAAGACTTTGTCATAGATGCCAACTCAAACTAACATCCTATAGTCCCTCATTCCCCACATGTATGTCCCACCGTAGGAAGTGTTCCCCTTATCTGTTCAATAGTCCCTTGGTTGTCCCACTTCCTTTGTGGGGCTTTAGCAACAAGTTGGACAGGAAGTCTCAGAGCCTTGTAGTTGCAGTTTGGCACCTTCGGGAAATCAATTCCCAACAATTCTCTCACCTAGAGAGAATTTCTCATGGGCCTGACAACTTGCCTCTTCAGTATCCCACGAGCCTTAGAACTCACTTCTTCAGTCCAGTTCCTAATCTAAACAGGTGTTGATACAGGTATAGGTATGGGGTACAAGTAGAGTCACAGGAAGGCACAGATACAGGTACAATGATAGTAACAGAATGGTACGGTGGATAGTTGAATGAGTCTTTGAATGATGATGGAAAATGAATGAATGAATGGCAAATGAACTAAGTCCAAACTATATGTATGCATGTTCATAACTTGACACTTGTCATGTTGAGTGCTACTTTGGTCCACTTCTCCCCATCCTTAGAACTTAGGATGAAATAATTATCCATACTTTACACTTTAAGGAATATTAATATAATATTCATTTTTGGATTAATCTCCCTAGATTAGCCCCTTATCCTTAAATTTTAGCCCCCCCCCCTCCCCCCTTTCAATAACTGGTGGAGTTTAGTCCCCCGTACTCTTTTATCTTGGTCATCCTACACATAGCGATGTATTATATTAATGATATGAGTATTTACACATAAAAAATAGGTGCACTAGCCTTTAGTGTCTAGGCTCTCAGACCTAATTCAACACATAAGCCTCCTAGATTATAATAACTATATCACCAGCCTATAAAGCACAACATATACACAAATGCTTTCTGGCCTCAAAATCGCGCGCACTTAGTTTGTTGCACGCGGTGTCCTGGAATGTGCACACTTCATCATTTTAGTGTGCAGTACATGTGCACACTATACCATGGAAGGTGCATGCAAAATGATATAAAACAACTCACCAGATTATAAACAGAACATATACATTTACAATTTGGGGTTCATCCTAGGGGTATTACAATCCCCTCCCCTTATTTATGCATTGTACTCAGTGCATTATATACCATGTACCATTCAAATTCTTTATCCAAGCTTTAGCTATTGGAAGCTTGTTATCCATATGGTGCTCTACTTTCCAGCACGAATTATGGTATTCATACTACAGCTGGAAGTCAATTTCTCTATTCCATATAACTGCTTCTGGGAATAATTCAGCTCACTGTTCCATTTGATGCACCCTCCTTATGGAAGCTATCGTTCCATAAACATCCTTGGGTTGCCTCCTCTTTGTTGCACTCATCCTTCCAGGCTCAGGAATCCCTTCCCTTCTATGCAATCCTTTAGTGATCCATCTTGCCAAGGCTTTCACACACAAGGAGAGCACCAACCCATTACCATAACCCCAAAAAGGTTCTACAATTGTAGGGATTTAGTTTCCTCGACTGTAGTTGTTCTTTCCTAGCATTCCAACTTTAATCAAAATTATCTCATCTGCATCACACACATTCAGCTATCATGAGAGACATTAGGAAAAATCCATTTTAGAAATCAAATTAATTTCCATAAGGAATTCAACTTTTCCCCAAAATATGAAATTATATTTCATAAATATTTTTTTAAATGGTATTGCAATAATAGGATGCAGTCTTCCTTCTAGTTTTTAGCAAGCACCATGCTTAATACCATTTTTCTTCCAATGATTATGTTATCACATGAACTTGTCAGAGTCCTGTGGGTTTGTGGTTTCTACCTAAGTCTGTAATTTTTCCCCAGTCTCCCTATTTTCCCAGCCCACATCTAGTCGTCTAAATCCTCGATCATGCAGGCCACAGCCATGAACACAAAGTGCAGCTTTCCCAACAGTTCATTTCGGGCTTGAAGAAAAAGCATAAGGTTGTTTTAACATTTTAACAGTGGAGATCCATCAGGTGAATCAATCGACAGCGTGCATTTTTTGGAAGGTCAAAAGTTGTCCGCTGATTAGCGACAGAGAAAATGCCCAAGATCAAAGGTAGAGCAAGATTAAATCTAGGTCATAGATCTCATTGGGAGATATCAACTATGGAAATTTAGCGTGGGAGTCAGGAGTTCAGAATATTTTTAAATTTGTTCGTCAAAATTTCGAAGTATTGAAGTCTCGAAGTCCAAAATAAGTGGATCTAGGTCCTCAAACCAGAGGGACACATGGAGTCGAATCAGCGGATTCATTGTTTCATGAATCGAAGGTTTTGCATGGAGAACGGTGCAAGTTTGCAAAGTGAGAAATCCTGAAGAACCTTTGGGTATGATCCCCAGGTAATGGCATGAAGTTGCATGCAATATGGAGCGATGGAGAGGAGCTACACCAAAGGCCAAAAGCATCAGTATTGGTCACAGAAGAAGATCCGCATGGCCTCGAGGCACCAAGATTGACTTGAAGAAGTCATGAGCATCACCTGGAACCTTCATGGGTGTCAGGCCTTGTCCTGATCTTGATGAAGGTAGTTAATGGAAATGGGGGAGGTGGTTGAAACCTCGTCTCACCCCATAAATGGAAAACAGGATGAAAATGGTTGTAAGTGCAAATTGACAATATGAAGTTTCCTTATGGACAGATTTTACTGCAAAAAACATAACTAAGGACTACATAATCTAACAGAGTAGGCATCAACTGAAATATTTAAATGTAGAGGTCCGATCACGTTCCCTGTGGTTGCATCATTTCTAAGTATATACAGGCAGTTTTAGTATTTTGTTAAGGTCGAAGGGTTGAGCTAGGCTCCTTGCTATTGTAATATTTTGATGAAGGACACTGGTTCTCTGGTTATGTACTTGATTTGAGACTTCTTGATTAATCTAAGTCAGTTTTCTTACCCCATCTTATTTGCCTCTGATACTGAGAGAGTTCATGAATGACTGATTCACATGAATTCTTGTAACTGTATTATGATGAATGCTTGATTAGAGTGTTGTTATAATTTCTTTCAGTGTCTTTGAGATTTGAATTCAAGATGATATTGCATTCAAGTTTTTCCTCCTTAGGCTATTGGAAGACTTGAGTTCCATGGAAGACCTCTACACTCTCCTCACCAAATTATTCCCTCTATTCACCCTTACTCCAAATTACTGACTGAAGTTTATTCCAAACCTCAATTGCTTGTGCATGCTAGTCCAGATTTCTGAGTTAGAACGTTATTATCATTGAGTCTTCTCCATTTGACCTCTTAAAACTCAATTACACTCACATAAACGTATGGGTACTGGGCTTACCTTCTATGCAATATGAAGGTGAGTTCTAGTTCTAACATTTCTGGCATCGTTGTCGAGGAACGAATTGAAGACATTTCCCTGGGATAGAATGGCAAAGAGATTATGATTCTGAAGGTGCTTCAGAGATCAGAACCATTGAATATTTCACTTGCACCTGGCGACTCGACTATTTTAGTTGTGGCTGCCCCTAGCACACCTGAAGCTAACCTAGATAATTTTTCTTGAGAAGTATTTTAGCAGCTTCTTTCTCAGCGTGAAAGTTCCATGGGAGATTGACAACAATCAGATCTGGTCTTTGATGTTGAACAAAGACCAGACACATTCAGACTGCATATCATTCACCTAGTGACCCCATGATTAAAGGATCCAGTGGCAACTCCACTATTTTGAAAAGGAAATAATCTTGGCTCAGAGGTTTGCTCCTTTTAATTTCTCCTTTGTTCCTATTTTTCCAAATGTTGCTCCTACTATAGATGAATGGGGTGATATTTTGCCCATATTTAGAGAGCATAAAGAGGACAACCTTGCAAAGCATCTTCGTGAGTTTCATGAACTCATACATCAATGGGAGATACATCATGAGGATGTATTATTAAATATGTTCATGTTCTCATTAGTAGGATATACTCGTGAATGGTATCACTCCTTGCCCCCTGCTAGCATCTCCTCCTTGGGAGATTTTCATACGGCTTTCAATAGGCACTGTCAAAATTTTTATTCTTCTAAGTTAATTTGTCATAATTGTTGTGAAGAATATAAAGACTGTGTTCAACGTGTGACTGTTCTAAATGAAATCTTTGAGGATGAAATCTATGAGGATGGAAGTTGTGAGGATGAAGGCTGGAAGGAAGAAGAAGATGCCTTGGCTGAGTTGATGTGGTTGGCGAGATCACTTTCTGCAAGGATAGATAACTTGAAGGCAGATCATTTTTGTTGCTCTTTCAAAGAAAGCGCATAGGATTTTCCAGTCCTAGGAGCAGATGTTCTTGGCATCCCTACTCATGATGGTGAGATTAAGGATTGAATAGCCATAGAGGTTGCATATTCTGCCCTTAATGCACCTACTGTCTCATATTTAAACGAAAATATAGTTGTGTATTCAGATGAAAAGCAGCAGATCCATGCCTCATATTTTGATGACTCGGGGAGCAGCCAACCTGTGTATAACAGCTATGAATCAAATTCTGATATGAATATGAAGGATTTCCAAGAGCGTGCAACAGAGCCAAAGGTGCAGTTTATATCCTGCCCAGGGCCTATAAGTGAGAAACCATCACCTAGGATCAATCATCCTGCATCATCCATTCACTTACCTGTGCTTACCAGATACATCCAGCCATGTGTGAGTAGCTGCAATACAGAGCATGTTTTTTGTCACCAACCCAATGGGTTTTGTCACTTGTTTTATGAGCATATAAGGGAGTACATGGAGTTACATTTCCTTCATGATTTGGAGTCGCCCACTTTATCATGACTTCATCACTAGGAGGAAGGTTGAAAGATATGATCCATCTATTGTCACGGTTGCATTATCTGTTGTTAATCACTGACAGAGTAAATGCTTTTCCAGTTAGGAAGTTACTTAAATGGCTATGGTGGAAGTTCGCTTTCACCTAGCACTGTGTAAAAAACTAATTAGTCTAGGGATGTACATAAATAACCTCCTTCTAGAGCCCATGTATTTGCTTTCGTTAGAGTTTTTATCGGTCTGTAATCCTCAGCAAGAAATGTTTTGAGCTCGACTCCATAACCCAACACCTAAGGCACTGTAACTACTTGTTCTTGGCATCTCGCAGGGAGCATGTCATCCCTTGTGGAGCCAAATGTTATCACATGAACTTGTCAGAGCCCTGTGGGTTTGTGGTTTCTACCTAAGTCTGTAATTTTTCCCCAGTCTCCCTATTTTCCTAGCCCACAACCAGTCATCTGAATCCTCAATCATGCAAGCCACAGCCATGAACACAAAGCACATCTTTCCCAACAATCCATTTCATGCTTGAAGCATAAGAAGAAGGCAGTTTTAATCTTTCAACGGAGGAGATCCATCAGGCGAATCGATCGATGGTGTGCATTTTTCGGAAGGTCAAAAGTTGTGCGTAGATTAGCATCGGAGCAAATGCCCAAGATCAAAGGTAGAGAAAGATTAAATATGGGCCATAGATCTCATTGGGAGAGATCAACGGTGGAAATTTAGCATGGGAGTCGGGAGTTTAGAATATTGTTAAATTTGTTCATCAAAAGGTCAAAGTATTGAAGTCCCAAAGTCCAAAAGAAGTGGATCTAGGACATCCAACCAGAGGGACACATGGCATCGAATCAGTGGATTCGTTGTTTCACAAATCGGATTTTTTTCATGGAGCACAGCGCAAGTTTGCAAAGTGCGAAATACTGAAGTACCTTTGGGTATGAGCCCCAGGCCATGGCCTGAGTTCACATGCAGGATGGAGTGATGGAGAGGAGTTGCGCCAAAGGCCAAAAGCACCTATATTGGTCATGGAAGAAGATTTGCACGGCCTCGAGGTGTCGAGATTGACTCGAAGAAGTCATGGGCACCACCTTGAACCTTCATGGGTGTCAGGCCTCATCCCGATCCTGATGAAGGTAGTTAATGGAAATGGGGGAGATGCTTGAAACCTCATCTCACCCCATAAATGGAAAACAGGCTGAAGATAGTCGTGAGTGAAGACCGACAATCTAAATTTTCCTTCTGGACATATTTTCCTACAAAACACATAGTTAAGGCCTACACAGTCTGACATAGAAGGCACCGACTGAAAGATTTAAATGCAGAGTTCCGATCACGCTCCCGGTGGTTGCAACATTTCTGAGTATATATAAGCAGTTTTACTATTTTGTTAAGGTCAAAGGGTTAAGCTAGGCTCCCTACTATTGTAATATTTTGATGAATAACACTGGTTCTTTGGTTGTGTACTTGATTTGAGACTTCTTGATTAATATAATTCAGTTTTATTACCCCATCTTATTTTCCTCTGATATTGATAGAGTTCATGAATGATTGATTCACATAAATTGTTGTAACTATATTATGATGAATGTTTGATTATAGTGTTGTTATAATTTCTTTTAGTTTCTTTAAGATTTGAATTCAAGAGGATCTTGCGTTCAAGTTTTTCCTCATTAGGTTGTTGGAAGACCTGAGGTCCATGACAGACCTCTACACTCTCCTCACCATAGTCTTCCCTCTATTCACCCTTACTCCAACTTACTGACTAAAGTTGATTCCATATCTCAATTGCTTGTGCATGCAAGTCCAGATTTCTGAGTTAGAACGTTATTATCATTGAGTCTTCTTTATTTGACCTCTTAAAACTCAATTACACTCACATAAAATAAAGGGTATCGGGCTTACCTTCTATGCAATATGAAGGTGACTTCTAGTGTTAATAGATACTATCTTGTATACAACCCACAGATTGTCAGTATTTCATGTACATCATATTTTAATTGCAATATGTACAAAAACCTTATGTAGTGATCTTAGAATTTCCTACACCTAGCAATCCAATCACAATTACCAAACAATGTATTATATGTAATGACTCATCATCATATGCATATGCATGTTCACAATTATTAACAGTAAGTTCATTATTTCAATTTCTGAACAAAAAAATTTATGTAGTCACTATTCATGTGACTACTTGACTTACAACTTTCATGTTGCAATGTCTACCAGTTCCTTAAATGTTCTCATCTCCATGAGTTAGAAAAATTTATGTCGTTAGTATAATTATTTCCATTTAAAAATATATATACATGCACTCACAAAATGCATTCAATAAATGCATTTAAGTATACAATTCTATCATGTATGAGTGTAACTATGCCACTTACTAGGCATGAGTGCAACTCTCAATGTCGATTTATTCAATGTACCTTTATATTGATTTTCAGAATGATATTTATCTAAGTCATGTATCTCACCATTCATAAATTGGAAATATGGCCAATGTATTGACACATTCTCCACATACTTCCCATTGTCTTCTCAATTCCTTGGATGCCTTCCTTTTCGACCCGAACACTACACCAAGAATACAATTTTGTGGTGTTAATTAGTGTTAGAAAAAAGGTTGTAGTCCAATATTTATTTAAAGGTAGGAAGATCATTGGGTATTTGTGTGGTACATAACTTTTCTATATCCATATCTTTCCATGTCCAACCATGTCCTAGTCTCATACATGACTAGCTTTCCTAGCATCATTCCTATAACAAGTTCTTATCTTTTATTTCTTTGGTTATTACCTCATAACCAAATCAACATGACATGCTACTATGTCAGTGTGTGCATTCAAAAGATAATAATATTTGATAACTATAACAAGTGTCTAGCCTTTACCACACCTAGTGGTAACTTATTCATGTTAATGCACTTAAACAATACTATATTGTGTATTATAAAAAATCAATTTGGGGAAATTCTTACATGAATTTCCCTTTGGAAATTATGCAACATAATTTCAAAAGAGAAATACTTACCTGCATAGATGCCATTAAAAAAATTTAATGCTACCTGATTAGATGATGAGGGTAGAAGCTCCCATGCCTCTTTATCAGTCCTATAATTGTTGGCCCTTGATTATGGAAGCAAGCGAAGATCAAGGAGGAAAAGGCAAAACATGAACTGCGCGGAAGACGCAGTGACTATTACTGGGTCGAAGTGAGTAAAAGAGAAAAAAAGACAGAATGGAGTAAAAGGAAGCAAGACGTTGGATGAGGAGATCAAGGATGATAGATCAACAAGGAACACAGATTGTGGACAACTCAACAAGTGGAAAAAGACACTATTTGATGCTTTGGAGCACCGTGCGAGAAGGAAGGAAAGACAGGCTGGCGAAGCCCTGAGAATGCGGGTCAAGTTGACCTAGGGTTTTAGACACCTGGGGTTTTTCTATCTAGGGTTTTTGACACCTAGGTTTCGACCTAAGGCTGTCGATGAGTGATTGTAATGTATAAATAGAGGTCTAAAGGACTTGGGATGTGTTGTTTTTATTGTTGTTGGTACTAAGTTTATTGAGGATTCATTGTTATTGTGTGATTGAGTGAGTACTATCGTGTGAGAGAGAAGTGTTGAGTGTAGATCCTTCTGGTATTGTAAGATCTTCATCCACGTGTGAAGATTGGTCCTATAGTTGGGTACACAGGAATGGGAGAGGCAGAGAGGAGAAGAAAGAAGATCTGCTAGCTGAGAGCGTAGACAAGAACTGTATGCTTCTTCTCAATATATTATAAATCATATTTCTATGAACGTATCCCTAGAGCGAGGGTGAACCACGTATATCTTTTGTTGTGTGTGTGATTGTTTCTCTTTTCTTTTTCATTTGGTATACTATTATTGCATTATTGTGTTATATCTGATAGATGGTTCTGCAGAGTAGATATGAACTGGTAAATGATATATAAATGTTGTATTGTTATTGTATTGGATCCACTTGATATCCTCTTTGGTTGTAGACATCTATGTCCTGCAACCCCCCCATAGCTACTTTAGGTGAGACTGCATCTGCTTCGTAGATGTTGTCGAAAGGGCCAGTAGTTAGGGCTTGTTGGTGCACTCTTGAAGCTGAACCCTGAGTCTGCCCATGTGCCAACAAATGGTTATGTTGTCGGGACAAGAAATTTCTTGAGGGAATGTCAAGGTGGTTTCCATCGAAGACAGAGATTCAGAAGTGGATAGAAGACCAAGAAAAGGACTTCATTGAAGCCCAGAACAAGAACTCTAATCTTAGTATAGAGGATTGGTTGGAGAGATATATCTTAACTAATATACACGATATTTTCTTTGGAGGAATCCATCAAGAGCTATATGAGTGGCTATCTAGGTTAGTAGATACCCAATTTGAGATCAGATCTAGGCCACCTGTGATTTGGACATCGGTGCTAATCAAGAAGGTCAAGAGAGTTTATAACATTGAGTCAAGAGCAGTAGATCACTAGTTTGATAGTACCATTGGAGGGTATATCACCGAGTTTGTTGTTGATAGAGTAGAGTCATATAGCCAAGCCAAGAGATATTTCTTTAAGGGACCCAGAGGAAATTTTTTACATTTTTTTAAGTTGAGGATAAAGATGTTATTGCATGAGAAGAACATCTTGAAGATACAATAGTTAGACGGATTCAAAAAGTCTAATGTTCAAGAATACAGAAAGCGACAATGACACAGAGGCTAGACATACGCGCATTGGGAGAGTGTTCAGAGAAGTTCATCTTGCGAATTTGTCTAAGCAGAACTACGGGGATGAGAGTTTCTACAGTGGAGAAGAGGCAGATCTGACAGATGAGGAGAATTCAGAATCCACTAAGACAGAGGAACCTCGCCGAGAAGAACCATAAGCTTCAGGAACTATGCTGACTATCGAAGTAAGTATTATTAATCCTATTGTTGTTTCAGCAACATTAAGCAATCAGATTAATTAGAGCCACTGGAGGGCTCAGATCACTTTCACTAGTAGTCTGCCACATACTCAGTCCAGAAATCTAGGAATATCTATGGCAGACGAGATGAGGTTACCCACCTTTAGAGGAGATGGATTTGAAGACCCTGAATAGCACTAGTTTCTCTGCGAACCTATGTGGAGTATTAAGAATATCACTGATGAAGCTATCAAATGAACTCAATTCAGTACTACCCTAAGAGATCACGCACTGAGTTGGTATATGAAATTTTTCCAAGGAGCTACACCTAAACCACTGAATGTTATTAAGACTTCGCTAATTGTTGAATTCAAGAAACCTAAGCCAGAATCGCAGTGCATTATGGAACTGAAAGAAATCAAGCAGAGAATAGTTGAACCAGCATGGAAGTTCGATCAGAGATTCAATATCTTGACAGGCCATCTGAGTTTTCAAATCCCAGATGAACAGAACAAGGAATCGTTCAATGTTTCCCTCTTACCACACATAAGAGTTCCAATGATGCAACAGAATATTGCTTCACAGGTTGAGGCACTGGTGATCTCCATGAAGCTCGAATCAGCCCCTATGGGAGAATCCAGCTTAGGTATGAGTCAAATCTTGAGTCAGCTAACTAGTTTGTCTATGCAGGTCGAAGATATGAAGAAAGACAAGGGAAAAGATAAAAGGGAAGACATATGGTGTGTCAGATGCAGATCAAAAGACCATGACAAGGAACATTGTCCCCTATTTCATGAATACTTGGCCTCTAGATCTCTAAGCCCCCTGAAACAAGTTACCTTACCCTGGTGTGAGGTATGTAGAAATAGGCATCGCCCTGGTGAGTGCTACTACATGAAAAAATATGTTCAGACACCCACAAATTTGTATTGCACGTTATATAAGTCCATGGGACATGATGATAGGGATTGTAGGTCTTACGATCTCATGCATGAAAAGTCAAGGGATATATACAAGATTCAAGGTAAAGTACAGCAAGAAGGAAACACTACGTAGTATAACTCCCCTGGGAGAGGAAACTTCAACCCTCATGGTGGATTCTGAGGAAGAGGAAGAGGAGGACGTATGGGTTGAGGTCGAGGAAAGATAATTTGTTATAACTGCGCACATCCAAGACACTTGGCAAGGGACTATCAAAACCCTTGTACCACTTGCAGCTATTTCAATTCATTCGAGCATGTTATTGAGTAATGTCCAATATTTATAGCTAAACTCCAAGAGAAACGGGGACCTCATCAGAACCCATAGATACAATTGATCAAAGAATAACCTTGCAGGTCAGACCCTAGAGTCATTCTTATCACTAGAGGAGGTGTTGTTACAGGAGAGGATAGAATGACCCAAGGAAATACTACAAAAGAATCAGGAGTCAGGAAAGTTGCAGAGAAGACACAAACTTTTGATGCAAAGAAAGTAAAACAAATGTTTGAGGAGGAAAGATGAGAATTTAGGGGAGACCAAGGCTCTTCATCGAAGACACGACTAGAATTAAGAGAATGTGGAATTCCTCTGGCATTCGATCAGTCTGCTTCGCCTAAAGATGGAAAAGAGGCAAGTAAACTTGTCAGTTTCTTGTATACGTTTATAGAGTTGATTAAAGATGAGAAAGCTATACAAGAAATACAAAATTTTGTCAGAAAGTATGAGATAGGAAGGGTAGATCCTTTACTAAATAAATAAGTAGATCAACTATCCAAGAAGAGAAGGACAAATAAGGAACTACACCTGAATGCTCATATTGGAGAGTATGATATAGACTATGTGGTCCTTGACTTAGGGTTGGAGGTCAATGTCTTGATGAAGAAAAGGTAGGCACTGATGGGAAAACATAAGTAGATATATTCCCCTATCGGGCTTAGCATGGCTAATCAATAGGTATTAAACCCCTTCGGAATATTGGAAACTGTCCCTCTGGACATCGACAGAGTGAGGACATTTGCAGAATTCGAGGTGATTGAGATAGTTGATGATAGTTGTCCTTACCCTGTGTTGTTAGGAATTGATTAGGATTTCAATAATTCCATTGTGGTTGATTTAAAGAAAAGACGAATGATGTTTGAAGGAGATGGCCTTAGGGTCATTGTACCATTAGATATCGATGAAGGTCAGTGATACACTGAGCCCATCTGAGAAGAAGACCGCACATATGAACTGGAAAACATATACAAATTAACAGCCAGATAGCAGGATTACATTAATCCTATAGTGGATGGAAATTTGAGTTGGCGAAGTGACAACGCATGTTCATCAGATTCAGAAGAAGCACCGGAGAACTAGCAGAACAAAATGTATGAAGTATCTACAAGGATATGTGCTAGATTAATGAGAGAAGTATGATGGATCGGCACAACAGTAAGTAACTTACCCACCTCTGATTGTTTGAATCCTTTAGAAACCTTCTTGTCGGATTTTGAAGAAAGTGTACCGACACAACAATGCTTGTTGGAAATGGATGAGGCCTTGAAAGCAACACCAGCAAGATGGTGGGGGATACACAAAAACAACATTACAGAATGGGTACAATGTCATACTCTGATGATAGCATGGTTCTTAGTGCAAGTAGATGGTTGCGAAGTTAGGTACACAGGTCGAAGCTACCCGAAAGACCATGTGCAAAGTTGCGAGGAAGCTTGGAGAAATATTCCTCAAGAGCAATGGGTGCACAAATTCATAAACACGCTGGAAATTATCCCTATCAATTGATACCTTCAAGAAGAATTGTGCCTCATCACTACATATTGGGAAGGTATGACTCAGAACTTTGTCACTACATTTTTATTCAAAAGCCAATATCCTACAGTATATCAAGCATTACATATTGTAAGACAAAAAGTAATTAAGGAGGCACCTAGCCTCCCTTTGGAGCAAGAAGAGGATGAATGGACTGTTCCTCTCCATAAACTGCAAGGTTGTTACAACATCAATGTTGATGAAGATGATGATCCTAGGAAGGTGAACATCCCAGAAAAAGAAGGTGAGAGAAATGTGGAAGGACTGAGAGTTGAGCTACCATTTATTGGACAACTGATCAAGATCAAGAAAGTCAATATTGGAACAGAGAAAACACTGAAGCTTGCAAATGTTGGAGATTATTTGGATGCTGCCATTATTGACAAGATCACTGAGTTACTGCATGAATATCAGGACTTGTTTCTGACCAAGTTCACTAATATGAAGGGCATTAAAGGGCCTATGGGAGAGATGAGGATCCCTTTGAAACCAGGTGAAAGACCAGACAAACAGAAACCCTACAGATTGAACCCTAAATATAAGGAGAAAGTGAAGATTGAGCTCGACAGAATGCTAGAAGTAGGGATTATAGAACCTGTCAAAGAATTAGAATGGATTAGCCCGATGGTGGTATGAGACAAGAAGATAGGAGAGATCAGGATCTATATAGATATCAGGAAGTTGAATGATGCTTGTTTGCATGACCCCTTCCCTACGCCATTCACTAACAAAGTGTTAGATAATGTAGGAGGTCAGGAAGTATATTCTTTTACAGATGGATTTTCAGGATACCATTAGATCCGGATTGCCAAGGAAGATCGCCATAAGACCACCTTTGCCACAAAATGGGGATCCTACCAATATAAAATAATGTTGTTTGGATTGAAGAATGCCCCAACCATCTTTTCCAGGGTGGTAGTCAAAGCATTAAAGGAGTTCCTACATAAGTTTCTAGAAGCATACTTTGATGATTGGACTGTTTTTAGTTTATTGAAAAATCATATCGAATGTTTAAGGCTAATGTTGTACAAGTGCAAGCGGTATCAAATTTCATTAAACCAGAAGAATTGCATTTTTTGTTCACCATTTGGAGTGTTGTTAGGTCATATTGTATGCAAACAGGGATTGCTGGTAGATCCATCTAAAATTGTCATCATAGTTGATCTACCCCCTCCTACTTCAGTCAAATAGTTGCGCACTATGCTAGGACACACAGGATATTCTAGGAAGTTCATTAAAGGCTATGCCCAGATTACCGCACCCATGGAGAAGATTTTGAAGAAAGACTGTCAATTTCATTGGACAGAAGAATTCCAGCAGAGCTTTGACACACTAAAACAGAAAATGGTTATTTCACCTATTCTAGTTTTCCCAAATTGGAGTAAGGAGTTTCATGTGCATGTCGATGCATCGTCTATTGCATTAGGAGTTGTGTTAGCACAACTAGGAACAGGATGCATCGACCACCTGTTAACCTTTTCTAGCAGGAAGCTATCAACAGCTGAGATCAATTACACCACCACTGAAAGAGAAGGGTTAGCCATGGTGTATGCACTGCAGAAGTTTCGCCACTACTTGTTGGGAGGACACTTTAAAATGTTTACTGATCACTCCATGCTGAAATACCTAGTCAACAAGCCAGTGTTGGGGGAAATAATATGCAGATGGCTTCTTCTATTTCAGGAATATGATTTTGAGATCGTAGTTAATCAAAGGAGAATGAAAAAAGGTCTTGACCACTTGTCGAGGTTGGAACATGGAGAAGAGCCTACTAGTTTGGAGTATACACTACCAGATGCACATCTGCTAGCCATTAGAAATATTGATGACCACTTCATAGATATAGTCCAGTTCCTATCAACAGGAATGGCACCGAGTGAATATAGAATCACCCAGAAGAAACAGTTAGTAGTGCGCGTTGCAAGATTTTCACTTATAGCGGGACAGTTATACAAGATGGGACCTGATGAGATATTGATGAGGTGTGTTATGGAGGCAGAAAGACCATTGATCCTCACCGAAGCTCATGAAGGCATTCCAGGAGGACACTGCGTAGGGAAGACAACTGCGCAGAAGGTTCTTCGAGCTGGCCTTTGGTGGCCTACCTTACACAGAGATGTTAAGGACTATTACAGAGCATGTGATGTATGCCAAAGAGTTGGGAAACTATCCAGAGGAGATGAAATGTCATTAACACCACATCTGACCCTACAAGCATTTGAGAAATGAGACATTGACTTCATGGGACCTATTAACCCACCAGGGAAGAGCACGAGAGCAAGGTACATAATTACTGCGACAGAGTACTTGACCAGATGGACTGAAGCAAGAGAAGTTAAGGACTGTAGTGCCACTAAAGTTGTGCGCTTCATATTTGATGACATCATAACCATGTTTGGATGCCCGAAGATCCTTATGAGCGATAAAGGCACACATTTCATTAATAAAACAATTGAAGCCTTGACTAAGGAATTTACAGTCCACCATCAGAGTAGCATGTCTTACCATCCATAAGAAAATGGGACAGTTGAAGCATTCAACAAGATCTTGGAGACAACGCTAACGAATATTTATAGTGTCAATAGAGATGACTGGGATTTAAGAGTACAAGTAGTATTATGAGCCTATAAAACCACTTGCAAGAATATAACAATGAAGACCCCCTTTAAATTGGTGTATGGTCTCGAAGTCATTGTCCCAATGGAATATTTGGTACCAAGCTTAAGAATTGCTCCCTTTACAAATATGGACAACACTGGCATTGTTCGAGAGAGGCTTGCATAGTTGGTCGAACTGGATGAAGACAAATTTATTGCAGGATTTCATCAGCGGGTCCAGAAAGAAAGAGACAATGCCTACCACGGTAGACACATCAAGAAGAAGGTATTTAAGCAAGGTGATTTGGTACTAGTATATGACGGTAAGTTCATGAAGAATCCTGGGAAGTTTAGAATGCATTGGCTTGGGCCATACGAGGTCGTCTATGTTACATAAGGAGGAGTTGTGTAGTTGAATACTTTGAATGGAGAATGGAAGGAAGGTTTGCTGAATGGGAGCCGGATGAAGTTGAATTATGACAACCAGTTGCCTCGCATCTCTCAGTAAAAATAGGTGGAAAAGGGTCTAGGTACCAGGTGCAGTTGAAACTGGGTACCAGACACAGAAAAGACAGTATGCAAAAGAAAGGAAGGGAGGACTAGAGTTGGAAGCACAGGCTGCCTTGCGCAGTCTAAAGATGAAGCAAAGCAGAGGGATCATATCTAAAGTGCCTCGAGACGAGTCATAGGTGAGTGTTGGGGGCCTGTTGGCCCTTGATTATGGAAGCAAGCAAATATCAAGGAAGAAAAGTCAAAACGTGAACTACATGGAAGACACAGTGACTGTTACTGGGTCGAAGTGAGTAAAAGAGAAGAAAAGACAGAACGAAGTAAAAGGAAGAAAGACATTGGATGAGAAGATCGAGGATGATAGATCAGCAAGGAACATGGATTGTGGACAACTCAGCAAGCGGAAAAAGACACTATTGGATCCTTTGGAAAATCGTGTGAGAAGGAAGGAAAGACAGGCTGGTGAAGCCCTGAAAACATGGGTCAAGTTGACCTAGTGTTTTAGACACCTAGGGTTTTGGTATCTAGAGTTTTTGACACCTAGGTTTTGACCTAAGGCTATCGGTGAGTAATTGTAATGTATAAATAGAGGTATAAAGGACCTAGGATGGGTTGTTGTTATTGTTGTTGGTACTAAGTTGATTGAGGATTCATTGTTATTGTGTGATCGAGTGAGTACTATCGTGTGAGAGAGAAGTGTTGAGTGTAGAGACTTCTGGTATTGTAAGATCTTTAGTTGGGTGCGAAGATCAATCCTGCAGCTAGGTGCATAGGAAGGGGAGAGGCAGAGAGGAGAAGAAAGAAGATCTACTAGCTGAGATCATAGACAAGAACTATATGCTTCTTCTTAATATATTGTAAAGCACAGTTCTATGGACGTATCCCTAGAGAGAGGGTGAGCCACATATATCTTTTGTTGTGTGTGTGATTGATGCTATGGTCTTTGTCATTTGGTATACTGTCATTGCATTACTTTGTTAGATCTGATATACAGTTCTGTGGAGTAGATCTAAAATGGTAAATGATATGTAAATGTTGTACTATTCTTACATTGGATCCACTTGATATCTCCTTTGGTTGTAGACATATCTATCATGCAACCCCCCCATAGCTACTTCGAGTGAGACTACATCTGCTTTGTAGGTGTTGCCGAAAGGGCCAGTAGTTAGGGCTTGTTGGTGCACTCTTGAAGCTGAACCCTGGGTCTGCCCCTGTGCCAACAATAATAAACATTCCAACTTTATGTTGCTTCCTTCCATATGCAGCAACACCTACAAACATGCAAGCATTCCCACTTTATGGTTTTCCAAACAAGCCATAACATACTTGCTGCTATAGTAATTGCAGCAACTTCTTTCTCCCTATATCACTTTTCCTTGTTTATCCTATAAGTCTTCAATTCTTTTGGATTCCTGAATCCTCATGTGCTCTTCACTATAACTATTGGATTACTAAGAGGGGGGGGTGAATCAGTAATAGTGCAATTATAATCCTTTTTATCCAAATTGATCCAAGTGTTATATCAATGTAATATTATTATCCAATAATGAGCAATAAGAAATGAACAATCACACACATACACAGTACACCATTGTTTTACGTGGAAACCCAAATTGGGAGAAAAACTCGTAATGCTTTTTCTTATATGTCTTAAAGAATTACATTCATTGGAAGCACGAACTTCCTTTGTTTTCCAGCTACAACTGGAAGGAGGCTCCAACCCACTAGTTTCTCAGGCTACAACCCGAGGGAAGCTCCAACTCCCCAATTCTCTAGCTACTACTAGAAGGAGGGTACAACCCCCTATGTTCTCTGGCTACAACAGAAAGGTGGCTACAACCAGTTGTCCTTGCCCCGTCCTACCACCCTGAAGTAGAAGTAGAATGATGGAACCATTGTCAACCTATCACTGTGAGATATATTGTTGTACAATTGTATCAACCTATACCATTGACCTGTATCCAATCTGTAAAACTACCTTGTAATCAATCTGTACCTGAACTAAACATGTATCCACAAAAATACAATAGATACGTGACCTATAGTGATGCAGCCAATGTATGTACGCGCCCTATCTATTATGCAGCCTGTGTATGCCTTCTCAAACTAGGGTTTCCTTTCACTTTGAAAACTTTTGACCCTCTGTAAATTCTTTCACATAGATCTGTAACCTGTCACTGTATCCAGACTATAATTGTACCCTGTGCATGCATCCTCATACATAACCTCTACTCAAGGAAAGCATGTCTCTCTCTATTCATGTTCCATATAGGTATGTGTAATCATGAACAAGTATAATATCCCTCACATGATCTTAGTCATCAACCCCTTTTTGATATTCAACTTCTCAATACATCAATAAATACAAGATCTCAACCATGTACCATAAAAACTCTTATCCATATGCAAAGAAATCAAATATGTGCCTCAACAAGAAGTATCAATTATAAATATACTAGCAGTATATTTCTGTAGATCTTACTTATACAGAAGATCTCAT
This sequence comes from Picea engelmannii, assembly GCA_009831015.1. Lineage (NCBI taxonomy): Eukaryota > Viridiplantae > Streptophyta > Pinopsida > Pinales > Pinaceae > Picea > Picea engelmannii. The sequence goes on from ML785263.1 coordinate 573,516, forward strand.
GTAGCCACTAGTCTCTCTAGGGAGAAATCCTCAAATCTCCATTTCCATTCCTCATGCATACATCAAAATCCAACTAATCATAGAAATAATACATACCTTTTGAACCAATGGATGGATCTGATGTATCTTAGCACTCTAGACCTTCCTAGGAGCTTGATCCCAGAATCTAGAACTTTTGCACCTTCATCTTCTCAAGTTTCATGGATTTATTAACATGTACTCACCCTATACACAGCTATCCCATGTACGTACTCACCTTATGCATAGACAGCCTGCATACGTACACACCCTATACACAGCCAGCTCGCGTACACCTCAGAAAATAGGGTTTTCTATGAATCTGATAATTTCACCATCAACCCTTCATGCTACCTCAGACGTTTTCCACTTCAGATGTATCTACAAGAATCTTTACACAAGAAAATAGATATATAACATGTACAAGTGTGTTTTTATGAGTGAACTTTGTCTCTTATTTATATCTTCATGTAGCCTTACACTTTCCTTATTTTATGGCTTCTTCATTTAAAATAATTTCTTTTTGCAAAGAACTTTGACTCTTGGGGGATTCTATAAGGCTCATGAGGGTTCTCCAACTTCATATGGTCATAACTCGCTAACTGTGAGGAGTTATGTGGCGTTCCACATACCACCGAAAATGTCATGACAATCATTATTCATCTAGGATAGTTTCACTCACAAATTCCTTGTCCTTCATCTCATTATTCCTCAAATAATCATGGGTTGTATCACTCCACAAATCGTCGTCCCGTGAGGGCTTTCACCATAAGGGGACCACTTTGGAGTTCATCCATTTTTACTTCTTACCAACCATGACAAGACAATAATGAGTCATATTTACATCAAACAATATTGGGTCCATTACCCAAACCTTGTGCCACAGGGCTTTCTTCAAGGTTTGACATCAATGATAACCAACCTTAATCAACAATATCCCTCGTTGGCATTGATGTCAACACTCTGATTCAATACTGAAATCATATCACTCATGCTCCCCTTGGAACCATGCCTCTATCCTTTGTATCTAATAAATATGCTCCCCATGGAACCATGCCTATGTCCTCTGTCTCTGTGCTCTATCTCTGTCCTATGCATCTGATAAATCTCTCCCCCTTTGTCATCAATGGCAAAGGTATATTTCCATCTGGGGTTTATCCCCCTGACTGAACTATCCTCTTATGGTGCTTCCTCGTGTAAATCTAAGACATATAAGATAAGCATTCAAAAATCATTCATTTCGGAGTAGAAATAACTCCAATTCTCTAGAAAATATATTCAAAGGATTCCCGTGGAAGTGGTTTTGTGAAGACGTTTGCCACTTATTCTTTTGTGCCCACATACTCAACTCTGATGTTATTTTCTACAACCTTCTCCCGTAGAAAGTGATACTTGATTGGAATGTGCTTCATTTTGGAGTGCATCGTCGGGTTCTTCAAGATACTAATGACTCTTGTATTATCACAATAGATTGGAATGGGCTCATCATACTCAACATGTATATCTGTCAGATTTTGTTTCATTAAAAGAACCTGTGTACAACATGATGTTGTTGCAATACACTCTGCCTTGGTTGTAGATAAAGATATTGATGATTGTTTCTTTCTTAGCCATGATACCAAACACTCACCTAAGTAGAACGTTGCTCCACTGGTGCTTCATCGGTCATCAGTACAACCTCCCAAATATGCATCTATGTAGGCAATAAGTGATAGATCTTTTCCTTTTGGATACCATAATCCAAACTCTTTTGTTCCTTTGAGATATCTGAAAATCCTCTTTACTGCTAATACATGTGATTCCTTTGGTGTTTCTTGAAATCATGCCAACTGTCCAACTGCCTGCATTACATCTGGTATGGATGCTATCACATATAGTAGCTTGACAATCATTGACCTATATTTCCTCTGATCTGTAGAATTCGAATCATCATCTTTGCTCAACTTACAAATGGTTTGCATGGGAGTGATAACTGGTTTGAAATCTTCCATTCCGAACCTCTTTAGCATTTCTCTAATATAATTGGTTTGAGAAAGAAAAATTCCTTGGTTACTTTGACGTATCTGAATTCCTAGAAAGAAGGATAGTTCTCCAAGTAATGACATTTCAAATTCATTCACCATATCTTTTGCAAATTTTTGTCTTAACCTATCATCATCACTACCAAAAATAATATCATCAACATAAACTTCAATTAATAAAATATTACCTTGATGTAGAGGTTGTTGTTTTCACTTCCTTTTCTGAACCCTGCCTACTGCAGATACTTATCCAGTCTAGAGTACCATGCTCTAGGAGCCTGTTTTAGACCATACAAGGCCTTCTTTAATTTACACACATAGTCTGTGCTCTCTAACAACTGAAATCCTTCTAGTTTTTCAATGTAGACTTCTTCTTCAAGTTCCCCATTCAGAAAAGCTGATTTTATGTCCATCTGATATACTTTAGCATTTTTGGAGCATGCATAAGCTAAAACAAACGGATTACTTCCATTCTGGCAACTGGGGAAAATGTCTCTTCAAAGTCGATTCCTTCAATCTGTGCATACCCTTTACATACTAATCTATCTTTGTTCCTTATAACCTATCCATCTTCATTCAATTTATTCCTGAAAACCCATTTTGTGTCTATCGCATTCTTATTCTTTGGTCTTGGAACCAATTCCCAAGTGTCATTTTTCTCTATTTGATCCAATTCTTCATCCATGGCCTTATTCCAAAATTCATCCT
>ML785263.1:601382-619130 GCA_009831015.1 Picea engelmannii
GTTCATGGAACGGTGTCCGACACAGATTGTAAGTTTTAGTCTTTGTATGATGAATAAAAGAATCGCATTTTCCTGTCCCAAATGATGATGTTTTGTGTATTTTCATTGATTTATAGTTAGAATTTGATATCTAACCCTAAATCTTTAATAGACTAGCATGATTTTAGTCCTTTATTTCCTATCTTTGGATGCAGGTGAGCCTTGGCATGAGACATGCATTCGATGGAACTATAGAGCTTGAGGAGATCATCACCAGACGTGGGATCAAAGGTACAGTTACTTGATCTTCTCTCTTATTGTTTTATTTTCATTTGTTTTGGTATGTTTGGGGTAGATTAAAATAGATTGACTTTTATACAGTCATTCGCTATGTCTACATCTTAAACCCTGGTGTAGTTAAAGGGGGGACTTTCTCACTAGAAACTATCATACTGATAGTCAGTTCCTTTTATAATAGATCTGACTCCAATGTATTGCTTAATTTGTATATTGGTTTCTTTGGGAGCGAATGTACTTTCACTAAATCATTCACTACATGATCTATTATTTTTCCCATATTCCATTGAATACTTGAATAACATGAGTGGACTTCATGTAGTCACTTCCCAAGACTTTATGGTTGCACCTAGATTCATACCTTAACATTTTGTACTCTTGGATTTTGATCATATTAAGAAAGATTTTTGTCATAGCACTCTTTCCCTAAGTACCTTTGCTTATATTTAACTGAATTTCAACCTTCTCGCCTCTTAAGAACCAAAAAATTTTAACTCTACAAAAATGTGCAGCCAATGTTAGGCTAAATAATTTAAAAAAATTATGAAATTATGTACAATTTTGTTCCAATAATGCATCATAATTCCTTCTTCTGATATCTTGTGAAAATTAACTACCCAAATCAATTTTTTGGGTGGATAATTAGACTCCTCTATCCAATACCTTTCTAATGACTACTCCCTTGCTCAATTCTTAGTCTTGAGCATAAAGTTGTGGTCATTTGAAAATTGTCCATTAATTTCTCTGTTCACTCTTCAACTTGGTGCAATTATGCACTATACTTATGCATTTTTGCATCTAATCCATTGGATTTTTAGTAGGATATCAATTAGGTTTCTTCATATACACATTTTGCACAGTCTATCCAAATTTCACCTCTTTTTGGGTTTTGGGCTGCTAGTTACAACCTATTGAAGTTCTAGGCCAATTAGTATTTTTGGTCTAGAATGATACATGTACCTTCTTTTCCATCATAAACATTTTTAACATGTCTAGAATTATAATTCAGCTCTAGGACTATCTTCTATGGTTCAATAGATTTCCATAGACTTCTCTTGCGCCTCAATCTAATTCTGGAGCAGAAAGTTATGGTCCTTTGAAGTTAGTTGGGTCTTAAAATTTACCCTCCATTGTTTGTCATGTAACTTCCTCATAAAAGCTTCATTTGATGAATGGTTTACACCATTAGAAAGCTCTCTCTGAGCTCTTTTATTTGAGATGCAGAGACAACATGTAATTCCCTATACTTTTTCTCGAGATTTTTGAGTAGCTAAAAACGTTGTTTAGGGCCTCAAAAACGCACTACAAAAAGATGACCTTCAAATAGTATAAAATGTCGCAAATATTCATTGGTTTTCTGCTATTGTACACCATCCAAACGACTTCGTGCACATAAACTTGAACATGTACATCCATATTTAGCATGTGTAACAACACCATAAGGTAGTGCATGCTCCACGCACCTATAACCAATGTGGATCACTTCTTTGTCGCATCAATAACTGGTGTGCACTACTTTTGTGTCACGTGCCAATATCCACCTCGCACAAATTTGAACATGTACATCCATATTTAGCATGTGCAACAACACCATAAGGTAGCGCATGCTCCACGCACCTATAACTAATGTGGATCACTTCTTTGTCGCGTCAATAACTGGTGCGCACTACTTTTGTGCCGCGCACCAATATCCACCACGCACAATTTTGGTTCATGCACTAATACCTATTGCGCGCAATTTTTGTGTTGTGCACTAATATTTTACGTGCATTTCACTCTATGGGTTGCACCATGCCAAATTTTAGTACGCCCCACTGCGTACCAATACTCCGCACACACCATTAATTAAACTGTCATGCGACAACATATACCTAGATTCTGCGTGTACCAACAAGATTCATCTGCGCTCTGCCAATACTACGCACACCATGTGCGCCATTATTATGTGTGCGCACATTGCGCGTCCCAATATTACGCATGCGCCAGTCAATCTTCACCACGCAATGCTAAATTTAGTGCGCACACCGACACACCAATATTTTCGTGCATTACCACTCTGCACCACACAGCACCAAATTTAAGTGTGCACACCTACGCACCAATATATTTTGATCATTGCCACTCTGCATCGCGTAGCACCAAATTTAAGTGCGCACACCCGTGTGCCAATATTTTCTGCGCATTGCCACTCTACACCGTGCAACGCCAAATTTAAGTGCGCAGACCTGCGTGCCAATAATTTGCGTGCATTACAAGATTTTCACTGCATATCATGCATTATTTAGTGCACACGCCTGCACACATTCATTTTTTTATGCGCATCAATTCCTCATGAATTCTGTCGCAGAAATTGGGGCTTTTTCCAACCTTTTTCCCAATTTTTACCATACACATTCTGCAACTATGAAATTTGTTCAATTTCACCCTGATAACACCAATTCAACATCTACAACAACAAATCATTGTTGGTTGACATTCCTGGAACGAATTTTTCCCAAACTCAATTCACGAATTGAGAATTTTAATCAACTAATATCGCTCCATTTGTCATGGCTTCCCTCTAACTTCAAATTCGACCAATTCCAGGTCTGAATTTGCTAGAACAGATATTAAATTAGTATATTTCACTACTTGGCCAAATTTCTCAATTTTTCCATGAATTTAACAACAAAAATTGGGGCTTTTCCCAATTCCGCGTAGTTGCTTCTAATTTTTACCATGGACGCTCTGTAACTTGAAATTTGTCCACTTCGAAATCAATTCTCTGTGAAATTTCACTTCAATTCAACTTGATCGACCATCCAGTCTCAATGTTGAAAACTGGAGCTATGATACAATATTGTAACATCCCCAGCATCCAACTGGGCTATGCCACATAAAAATTTTGAGTTGTGTGCAAATTAAAACATATACACATAGAAACTCTTGTGGAACTTTATATATATAACTTAAAATAGAAAATCACATTATGTAAATTCATAGATTCATATGGAAATAATAGTAAACATATACATGCAACATAGACATGCAATACCCATAAATAAAAAGATAGGTATAAACCACACACAGGAAAAACCCATAAAAATAAACACATAAATAATAATGCAGCATGTAATTTAACGCACAATTGACACTTATCTTGGTAAAAATATCACCAATTGTGTGCATACCTTCCACGAACCTCCCAGCCTTAGACCACGTTGCTCATCACTCTTAGTAGTGGGTCACCCCTGAGTTGGGACTAAACTCCACCCGGGTAATGGGGTTCCTAACCAGGCTGATGTAGCTCAGACAACATGAAATACTATGTCACAGGTGCCAACTCAAACTAACAACCTACATTCCCTCATTCCCCACATGTATGTCCCACCCCAGGAAGTGTGCCCCTTCTCTACTCATCAGTCCCTCGGTTTCCCCACTTCCTTTATGGGGCTTCAGCAATAGGTTGGAAAGGAAGTCTCAGAGCCCTGTAGTTGTAGTTTGGCACCTTCAGGAAATCAATTCCCAGCAATTCTCTCACCTAAATAGAATTTCTCATAGGCCTGACAATCTGCCTCTTCAGTATCCCACGGGCCTGACAACCAGCTTCTTCATTCAAGATCCCAAGCTAGCTAGGTATTGATACATGTATAGGTATGGGGTACAGGTACAATCACAGGAAGGTACAGATACAGGTACAATGATAGTAACAGAATGGTACGGTGGATAGTTGAATGAGTCTCTGAATGATGATGGGAAATAAATGAATGAATGGAAAATAAACTATGTCCAAACTATATTCATTCATGTTCCCAACTTGGCACTTGTCATGTTGAGAGATAATTTGGTCCACTTGTCCCCATCCTTAAAACTTAGGATAAAATAAGTATCCATACTTTATACTTTAAGGAATATTAATATAATATTCCTTTTTGGCTTAATCTCCCTAGCTTAGCCCCTTATCCTTAACTTGTATCCCCCCCTTCCTTTTCCCTAAATAGTGGAGTTTAGTCCCCCATACTCTTTTATCGTGGTCGATCTACACGTAGCGATGTATTATATTAATGATATGAGTATTTACATATACAAAAATAGGTGCACTAGCCTTTAGTGTCTAGGCTCTCTGGCCTAATTCAACACATAAGACTCCTAGCTTATAATAACTGGATCACCAACCTATAAAGCACGACATATACGCAAAGGATTCCTAGCCTCAAAATCATGTGCACTTAGTTTGTTCTGTGCAGTATCTTGGAATATGCACACTTCATCATTTAATGTGTAGTACATGTGTACACTATACCATGGAAGGTGCATGCAAAATTATATAAAACAACTCACCAGCTTATAAACACAACATATACATTTACAATTTGGGGTTAAGCCTAGGGGTATTACATCATCTCTAATAGCTTCAATTGTATTGGCAGCCCATTGGGGTAGAAAAGACATAGGTGAACCACGGTTTACTTCAGCAGGTCATTCAAAATTCGAAGAGTCTTCAATCGACGAACCAGTCAAAAAAAAGGACAACAGACTAGTCGACTCATAGGTCGATGGTCAAGTCGAAATAAGGAAAAAGTTATACTTTCTAATCAAAGGATTGAAGTATGGAACAAGAGAACCAGTGTCAGAGACAACATCAAATGGATCATCATGTAGAAATCCAGAGGAGGCATTCAATAAATTTACACCAAAAAACTTCTCATCAAATCGTACATTCCGTCTGACAATGATTTGTTCTTTGACAGGATCAAATAATAGGTTGGATTTTGACTCTTCATAGTATCCCATCATGATGTAAGTATGACTCTTTGGATCCAACTTCTTTCTGCAATCATTAGGAATTTGAGCCCATTAAACACATCCAAACACACGAAGTTGGCCAATTGAAGACTTATTCCCATACCATCGTTCGACTGGAGTCATGGAAGGAACAACTTGAGTCAAGATGTGATTGAGAAGATAATTTTCACAGTAGACCCCTTCATCCAAGAAGTGAGGAGGCGGATCTTTAGCTTGCAAAATACATCTAGACATTTCGACTAATGTCTGATTCTTGTGTTCTGTGATGCCATTTTGTTGCGGAGTGTGAGGAACTGACCATTTCCAATTAATACCATATTTAAGCAATTATTCTTCAAAAGGTCAATTAACATAATCACCACCGATTTCTATTCTCAATCAATTTATGGGTCAACCATGTTTGATAGGAAGTTCAAAGAACTAATTTTGAGGGCATGTACAAAATAAGGAAGGACAATAGTTAGGCATGCAAAAGAAAATAGACGTGCAAAAGAAGGAAGAACAACATTCAGGAATGTAAAAGAAGCATGCAGGTGCAAAGGCAGGAAAAGCACGCCTGAATAATGAGTCATCATGAATTGTTATAGGGTTTTGGGGATAAGTGAGTAGGGTTTTAAGCCCTAAATTCTATGTATAAATATGTAATGGGTTGGGAAGAATGAGGTTCATTCAAAGTAAGAGAATAGGTTATTGTTGTTGTTGCTGTTGAAAGTAGAGTTGATGATAGGTTGAGGTTGAGAAAATATATTTAAAATGAGAGAGAGCCTATGTTTGAAGGTTTAGGGAGGGTTTACAGAGAGAGGCTTGCACTGACGAGAGGCTAGGCAGTACGGGGAAGGATATCATGATGTATCCATTGTAAGAACAGTGTGCAATACTGAGAAGATTTGCACGATAAATAATAAAGAAGTCGTCCATTCTGGACGTAGCCCAAGGATTGGGTGAACCACGTTAAATTATGTGTATGAGTGTGTATTTTCATGTGGTTGTTCATGGATATGTTGTTTATGCATGGTTAATATAGCTTTGTTTATTATATGATTGATGTGTGGTAATGATGAATGTCACAGTGAATAGTTTATGTTGCAATCTACGTCACAATGGCGTTACATAAATAAAGTTTACTAATTAATCAAGGGAAAAGAGACACATAAAACTGCACATGGGGTAGATAAGTAGGAATGAATATGATGATAGCATCCCATCCCCTCATCCTTGTAGAAACTTGGTTCCTGCAACCCCAATTGATTCCTCAGGTGAGACTTCACTTGCATGTAGGTGATGCCAAAACGGACGGTGTCTATAGGGTTTGTTGGTAGAATAAATTGAACCTAGAGACTTACAACTATGCACCAACAAACGGTTTCGTTGTCGGGACCTAGAATCTGTAATTGAGGGAATTTTTTGGAGGCCGACTAAGAAAGAGATCAGTGAATGGCTATAAAAGGAAAGAACGTGAATTTTCCTGGAAAGAGAATAGAAACCCTCAAATGAGAAACAAGCAATGGATGCAAAGGTATGTGTACATAAAGCTACGTGAGATTGTATTTCCTGGATTTCTGATTATCTTAACTAAGTGGTTAGAAATATTAGTAGAGAATACTGGGAGATACCATACTGCATCATCGAGGAACTAGACTATTGATTTGGTAAGACAATTGAATTATGTAAGTAATAAGACTTCCCACGCAATTGATTTCTGGTTGAACAACATATTGGGGGGTTGTATTATGGAATTCGTAATGGATTGTACCCAGTCATGTAGTGTTGTAGAAAGGGATTTATTTAGGGGTCAACACGCAAGGTTTATGAAAGAATTGGGTACCTAGATAAAGATGTTGTTGTGTGACAAGTGTGTGATGACGATGGAATATGACTCTTAAGGGGCTTCGTGCACAAAGGGGAAATAGGGGATAACTAGGGGATAGTCTAAAGGTAGGAAAGAATGAGGAAATAAATGAAGAAGGAATGGAAGGACTGAGGATGCAGATAAATGAAGAAGGTGTATCAGAAGAGGAAGACAAGTTTCAAGTACTGCGCAATGGAAGAAGGTACAAAAGTTTGAAGACTGGGGCTGAGACAGTTAGTGTGAGTGGAGAGGACCCTGTGCAAAAGTCCAGATCGTAGAGATATCATGTACTAAGGGAGAGGAGGAGGATTCTTAGTACATTCCCATAATATAAGAATCATTAAATCCTAATCAAGTTGAATCATGTGTCGAATCCACAACCCTGTTTGCGTCACTAATATCTGAGGTAACATTTGAGGATTTGTCAAAAGCACTTATAGTAAGAAGAGGAAATCAGAATAGTAGTAACCAAAATAGTGGAAGTAGTGCATTGATTCAGAGTCAGCCAACATCGTCGAGGGGAGGTACTACACAAACAACATGACTGGGTTAAACAACACATTGAGACTACCTGACTTCCATGGAGTTGGTCAGAAGACCTAGAACAACATCTATTTGCATGTGAAACAATTTAGGCTGCAAAGAATGTCTAAGATGAGGCCTTAAATATTGTGCAATTGGAAACAATGTTTAGGGGTCGTGCATTAGTCTGGTACATGAAACTCCAGAGTACTATGCCTAAAGGTCAAACGAGGACTTTAGCATAAATTAGACAAGCATTGTAAAAAGAGTTCAAGAAACCGAATTCTAAGTCACAGTACATTACAAAGTTGAAGAAAATCAAACAGGTGTAGACCAAATTTGTTTGGGACTATGATCAAAGAGTTAATGATTTGATGGGTAGATTGACATTTCAAATTCTTGATCAATAACACCAAGAATGGTTTATTGTAGCACTACTACCACACATTCCTCAGCCATTGATTCAACAGAAGGTTGTGTCGCATCCTGAAGATTTGGAGACTGCGATGAAGTTAGAAGCATCTCCTGTAGGAGATGGTGGGGGGATGGATCAAGTCTAGACATAGTTATTTTCCTTGACCATTCAATTAGAAGAGATTACAAAAGGCAAGGAAAAGTAGGAACAAGTTTGGTGTTTCACGTGTAGGACTGAGGGCCACCATAGGGATGAATGCCCCTCTTATGCACAGTATTTGGAGACTAGAGCACTGAATCCATTACCAAGAGGGAGGTACTATGAAATATGTAAGAAGTGGGGACATCATCCACATGGTTTTCATTGTTGCATAAATACCAGAGTACGCCAAGGAATTTATTTTGTAACTTTTGCAAGTTAGTGGGGCATGAAGAGAAGGATTTTCACACATTCGATTTAATGAGAGAGCGTACTTCAGATGTGTGTAGGATTCAGGAGGATAATATTGCAACAGAAGGAAGTGGTCCACAGTATATTAATCAAAGAGGCTTTAATCCAGGAAACAGAGGAGGATTTGGCAGATGTCATGGCAGAGGAAATTGTGGCAGAGGAGGTAGAGGACCAATAATATGTTACAATTGTAATCAATTGGGACACTTAGTTTGTGACTGCCCAAATCCTTATACAAACTGCATGTATTGTAGAGCATTGGATCGTGCGACAAAATATTGTCCTTGACTACTTGCGAAGTGGAAGGCAAGAGGGAATCAGAACTAGAACCCAAATTAGAACATCCAAATGATATTCATTGAGAAACACAATGAAGGACCTAGAATAGCAATTGTCACGCGAGGAGGAGATAGAACGGGGGTTGATGCGATGAATGGAGGAAGGTAGGTGGAGAAATGGGTGAGGAAATCAGCAGGACCTATGTCGAAATTTGACCCTCAACAATAAAAGGAGACATATCATAGGACAAGAAAAGAGATACTAGGACTAGATTAGGTAGCATCAACATCATCTGCGCTCCCTGTGGTCGACATGCCTCCATTTTGTGATCGCAGTTTACCAAAAAAGTCACTTGAGAAGGTAAGTACTCTAAGAGAATTTATGAGAAGTTGCATAGAATTGATGAAAGATGAAATTGTTTTGAATGCATTATGTGAAATGATTGATCATTGCGCATAAGAAAGGGAAATTCCTACTGCATAGAGAGTAGTGAATCAGGAATCACGCAAAAAGAGAACCAACGAAGAGCTCATATTAAGTGTGTAGATTGGGGAATATGATGCGTACAATGTCATTTTAGACTTGGGTTCATATGTAAATGTGTTACCAAAGAAGACATGGGAAATGATGGGGAAACCCAAGTTAATCTGGTCTCCCATCTAGTTAAAGTTGGCAAACCAACACAAGATAGTACCAATTGGCCGATTGACAAGGATACTTGTGAATATAGATGGGGTGCACAGTATAGTAGACTTTGAAGTTATCAAAATCGTGGATGATAGTCAACCATATCCAACACTAACGAGGTTAGAATGGACCTTTGACTTGGTCATTGCACTGGATTGGAACAGAGATATGTGACCCACCCAAGTATGATGGTTTGACTAACATAGAGTCATCCGTACAAGAATTTGAGTTGCAGATACCCGAACAACAAAGATTGTTGGCATTAGATGTTGTCTTGAAAGCCACTCCAGCCAGATGGTGGCATGCACACAAGGAAGGAATAGAATACTCACATCAATGTAGAATATTGATGCATGTTAGATTTGGTACTGAGGTTGAGTATATTGCACTAAAATATTCAAGAGAAAGTGACCTAGCAGATCATATTGTGCAGTGCAGAGACATATGGAGATCAATACCAATGAAGGAATGGATGAACAAGTTTATACATACATTAGATACAATTCCTAAGAACCGGTACTTGGAACTAGAAATGCACAAAGAAATAGTGAATTGGGATGAGCTAACTCAAAGGTTTAAGGTAAAATTCACATTTGAACATGAATCCCCATTAGTAGATGCAGCTTTGTGGGCCATTAGAGCCAACATATTTTTAGAAGAAGGGCCAATGGAAGTAGTACTTATGTGTAGTACGCACAGAGCTTCTATAATAGTTCATGAGTTACTGGAACGTTATAATGTTGCTAAAGAAGAACACAATGAGGAAGATTCAAGGAATATACAAGTACCTGAAATTGAGGGGGAACTCCCAGTAGAAGGACTAGAGCTTGAACATGTTGTGTATGCACAACCACTAAGGAGACGAAAGGTAAATATTGGGACAAAATAAAATCCAAAGTTTGCGCAGACGGGATATTACTAGAATGGTGAAATTGTGGAGACGATTGTAGATTTATTGCACGAGTATCATGATTTATTCCCAACTACATTCTCAAAGATGAAAGGGATAGTTAGGGAATTAATACAAATGAAGATCCCTTTGAAACCAGATGTTAATCTAGTGAGAGCGAGACCGAATTTTTGAAGCATGAATCATTGAACCGGTAGTGGAATCGGAATGGATAAGTTCAATGGTAGTGTGGGATAATAAAACATGGGGAATCAGGATTTTTGTAGACCTAAGCAAGCCAAATGATGCATGTTTTCATGATCCATTTCCAGCATCATTTATAGATGAAGTGCTAGAGAATGTAGGAGGGTAGGAGGCATATTCTTTCACAGATGGATTTTCAGGATATCACCAGATTAATATTGCACATGAAGACAGATATGAGACTAATTTTGCAACAAAGTGGGGAAGCTATCAATACACAATCATGCCTTTTGGGATGAAGAATGCACCTGTAGTTTTTTCAAGAGTAGTTGTTGCAGTGTTTAAGGAAATTATTCATAAGTTCCTTGAAGCTTACTTAGATAATTGGATTGTGTTTATCATGTTGAAATATCACATATAAGTACTCAGGTTAATGTTGGATAGGTGTAGACAATGTCAGATTTCACTGAATTTGAAAAAATGTATTTTTTGCACACATTTTGGAATTTTGTTGGGCCATGTGGTATGTAAGTAAGGCTTGCTAGTGGATCCTACCAATATTGTAGTAATTTTGGACTTACAACCACCCACATTAGTCAGACAATTGAGAGAAACCCTGGGTCATACAGGCTACTATAGGAAGTTCATTAAGGGTTATGCATAGATTACAACACCTGAGGAGAAGTTGTTGAATAAAGAAGTTAAGTTCCAGTGGAATGAGGACTGTCAGAATGGTTTGGACACATTAAAACAGAATTTAGTGACTACATCAATTTTGATCTTTCCATATTGGAAGGCAGAGTTCCATGTTCATGTGGATGCATCATCCATAGCTTTGGGTGCAGTATTATCTCAGACAAGAAAAGGATACATAGACCATCCAATTTCATTTCAAGAAGGAAGCTGTCAACAGCAGAAAAAAATTACACTACCATAGAACGAGAAATATTCGAAATAGTATATGTGTTGTAGAAGTTTAGAGATTATTTGTTGGGTTCTCATTTTAAGATGCATACAGACCATTCTGCACTAAGATACTCAGTGAACAAGCCAATGTTGGGGGGGAGAATATGCACATGGTTGTTTTTGTTCCAGGAGTATGATTTTGAGGTTGTTGTGAAACCAGGGAAGTTGAATGCAGGACCAGATCACTTATCACGCATACTATCAGGAGAAGATGCAAGGAATCTAGATGGAAGCTTACTAGATGCACAATTATTTGTAGTTAAAATGGTGGACGACTACTTCACAGACATTGTGCAATTTTTTAATACAGTAATGGCCCCGTAAGACATGACAGTGACACAGAAGAAACAATTAGTGGTTAAATCAGTAGACTACCAACAAATTGTAGGGAACTTATACAAGTTTGGTGAAGATGGAATATTAAGAGGATGTGTGTTAGAGAATGAAAGGCCAATAATACTCTCAGAAGTGCATGAGGAATCGTAGGAGGAAAATATGCAAGTAAATTGATCATGCAGAAGATTTTGTGTGTAAGGATCTGGTGGCCCACACTTCATAAGGATGCTAAAGAATATTGTCAAGCATGTGATGTTTGTCAAAGGGTGGGAAAGCCATCCAGAAGGGATGAGATGCCTTTACACCCATAGGTTACGTTGCAGGCATTTGATAAATGGGCAATAGACTTTGTTGGACTAATCAACCAACCAATGAGAAGATCAATAGCTAGGTATATAATCATTGCAATAGAGTATCTGACCGGATGGGAAAAAGTAACACCAGTCATAGAATGCACCATAGAGATTGTTGCGAGGTTTCTATTTAAAAATGTAGTTACACGATTTGGATGCTCGTGCATTATACTGATTGATCAGGCGACACACTTCTTGAAAAGGATGATTGCATCATTGACTAAGGAATTCCAAATTCATCATCAGAAGAGTACATCGTATCACCCTCACGCCATTGGGATTGTAGAAGCTTTTAATAATATTCTGGAGAATAATCTGACAAATAATTGCATTGTAGGAAGGGGTGATTGGGACTTGTGGATCCCTGTAGTATTATGGGCATATAGGACGAAAAGTAAAAATTTGATCAGACAAACACCTTTTAGGTTGGTCTATGGGCAATAAGCAGTAATATCAATGGATTTTATTGTGCCTAGATTGCACGGTGCAGTGATTATTGATCTTTCAGTCTCTGGAGAAGTAGAGGAGAGATTATCATGGTTTTTACATCTTGAGGAAGATCGATTTTTCAAAGGGTTCCATCAACAATTGCATAAGGAAAGGGAAACGACATGTCATGATAGACATATTAAACAGAAAAATTTTCAAGTGGGGGACTTAGTATTACTATACAAAAGTAATTTTATGCAGCATCCAAGGAAGTTTCAAATGCATTGGTTAGGACCATATGTAATTAAGCATGTGACAAAGACATGTGTTACACATTTGGAAATGTTGAATGGAGAAGTCCTGGGAGGAATGGTGAATGGTAGTCTGTTGGACAACCGACTTATCGTGCACTAGTCTATCTTGTGCGAGAACCTTTGTATTATAGTAGTGTACTATAGTAGGTAAAAGAAAAAGAAAAAGTAAGAAAAGGTAGAAAAAGAAGAAGAAGAAAAAGTGGAAAAAGAGAAAAAAAACAAAGGAAAAACAAGAAAAAAATGAAGTTACAATGAGAGCAAGGATGTAGAAAAAAGTGAGTGTTGCGTAGATAAAAGAAACAATGCAGAGATAGTTAGGTATGCATAGAAGCAACACGTGGAATAGGACCGTCATGGTCATTAAAGGAATTAAAAGGGAAGAAATGAGGGTTAAAGAGTGTCAATAACAAGTCATAAAGATGATGCATAGCCATAAATGGACACAACCATCGAGGATCGTGACAGACTGGCAGTATGAGGCACAAATCTAGTGAAAGATACGGCAATAAAGAAACATTAAATCAAGAATTCATCACACCACTGGTATAATAAACAATTTATTCATGCACAAATGGACATGGACAACTTGCGAAGGGGCACAAAATCCATGGAGGATCGACAAGCATTGGTCATTGTCACTTAGAGTTACATGCGAGTAAGAGAGAATCGAGAAACGTCTTGCAGAAGCTGATAAAAACCCCATATCTGAAGCTATCATCGTTGGTAACTAGTTTAATGACATGGCACCATCAAAAGAAACAATGCCCATACCAAAGAAATCTCGAACAAGAGCGCAAATAGTAGAACCAGAGGTTGATGAGACCCCAGGGGCATCATTGTCAGAGTTGAGGTTTCCCCAAGACTATATTCCACCAAGGAACAATGATGCCACACCAATGAAATTGCAAAAGACTCCCAACTATGAATTGGTGATGCTCGACATCCTAGATGGGGTCATCATGGATAAATACATGCTAGGGAGGGTGTCGCATCTCAAATATGTGGACCATGATATCACGAACATGATGAAGTTCCCTGAAATTGCACCGCACCAATACTTGGAACTGAAGATAGATCCAACAACAAACCATAGCATACTTGTGCCAAAGGTATGGTCAATAGGAATAGAGTGTGTAGGCATACTAAACTTGTTTGACATCCCACATTTCGACAGAAGCAAAGAGGTGAATGCATGTGTTAATTTTCTCTTATCTATGTGCATGGTGGTTATTTGTGGCTGGACAAGCCAATATCTATAGATATGTATTTGATTGTAAGGATCAAAACTTACCATCGCAGGGATAATATCCAACCTTGTTGTTTGCAGACAAGAAAACTGACATGGCTTTGTCATAGGGAATCAAGGAAACATTTCACACAATTAGAGGTGTGAGTGGGTTGGATGTGTCGAGCATATGCGAACCAATAGTAAGGATTTCAAAACAAGGATTGGTGTGCAATTTATTGAGGAAATACATAAAATACCAAGTGCCAGCGAGAGTCATAGCCATTGCGGAGAAGTGTGTAGAAGGAGTCCAGATGAATTGGGCCTCATTTTTGGTCAATCGGTTTATGGTATATTACACTGAAGCCCAAGAGAAAAGCACAAAATTCCACTATGCTTGGGTTCTCATACTGATAGCATTGGTCACCTAAAGGGAGCCTAACAAGTGTCGGGTTTTGAAGGCATCACACAGAGATCATGCAACGGCACAATATGTTAACTTATGTCATATTTGGAACAAGGGGAGACAACAAGACAACAATGTCACCTTCTATGTCTACTTTGAAAAGATCAAACACATAATAGTGCACACACTGGACAATACTGCCCAGACTGTGGAGAACTATCCAGATATTGCACGCTTCAAAGCAAGGATGCACCACATGTATATCCAATATAAAAGAGACTTGGCACACCAGTCGCTGCCAACAAGTTATAATTTGACATAGGAGGATGTATGCCTTATTTCCAATGACTGGGATGAAGAATAAAATCTCCCTGCTGAAGAAAAAGGGAACCATAATGAGGAGGAACGAGACAATGAATATGAAGAACTAGATGAGGCACAAGGTGGTGAACAAGGCCATGGCATAGGGGATGCGTAGAAGATAGTCCTAGAAGCAAGGCACGAGAGGAAAGATAAAGGTAAGGGTCCAGTACCATCTCCACGCAAGAAGATGAAAGAACATAATCCATCTGCTATCTACACCTTAATAGATGATGATATCGATCAAATCGGCTATCAAGTAAGGGATGTCAAAAAGGAGGTAGCTTAGTAGGTGTCATAGCTATAGGAAAAGATGAACAGGAAGGTGTAAGAGCATTTGATGTCCTTGCAACAACGGTTGGAGGTAGTGAGAATAGCACTAGAGTTTAGATCTAGTGAACGACCATCAACAAACCCAATTGGGGAAGAAGGGGCCACCATTTCTCAATTTTTAGAGATGGCAACAGGGTGCAAAGCGTTGAATATCTCACCATATGTAATTGAGTTCCCCGTGCTCAAGATGTAGGAGCAGGTACAACGACTAAGCCACCTGGACTTAGTCATTTCAAAGATTCCCAAAATAGTACTACAAGTCTTGCACACCGGTATTGTGTGGGAAATATGGTCTCATGCAGAGTCAACATCAAGTGAGTTGGAAAATGTAACAGTGGAGATGACAGAGCTACAATAATAATATACAATTGCTTTACAGGAGAAGAGTGAGGTTGAGGAAAAGGCTAAGAGAATATTGAAGCAGATGGATGAGGTTCAGCAACAGGAAGAGCAAATACAATAGAACATCCAGAAACTCTAAAAGGATATTCCATAAATTCCAATAGTGGTAGAAGCCACACTTGAAGAGCAAGTCTCAAAAATCAGGGAAGTCATTAAAGGATTTCTCACTAGGATCGAAGACTTGGAATCACGCACCACACCAGGGACACCACCAGAGGAAAAAGAATAAAGAGAAAGAACCATTATGACCTCAGTAGAAAGTTGATATAGGTGGATATCGGTGGCCACCCACCTGTTCCACTGGCTCAAAAAATAGTTTTCCACCTTGGCAGTTTTTCAGTAGTTTTTCGGGTTCCAAACTTCTGGGGCCGTTTTCAGGCCCTAAACGACATTTTTTGGGGATTTGGGGCCTAAGGGACTGCCAAAAGCTCTTCCTTGGGCCAGTCAAAAAATTTTCTTCTCAGTTAGAACTTTCCAATAGGTTATCGTGCGCCTAATATGGAGATCGTATGCAGAAGTTACGACCCCGAGAAGTTGATGTACTAACTTACCCAAACGGGGCCCACATGACTTTTGGCACTTCATCTCCTAGGGTTAGTTTTTTGGATGTCTAGGGATTTTGACATTCCTATTTATTTGTAAAAGGCCTTTAGAGCCTCATTGTAACTATCTTCTTGAGAATGAGCACAGCCATCACATCTATTCTCAGAGATAAGCCACCACCATTCCAGTAAGCTTGTTTTCCCCTGCATTTTACAGTTTCAGCTTATTTCCTTATTGAATAGAAAACCAGTTTTACTGTATCTCTGCTATTTTGTGTTAAGAATATTTTAATAATCTATATTCATTTTGTTTTTCTCATAAAATTTGGATCAGTGGTATCAGAGCGATCTTCTCCTTATCGTCTTAATGCATGTCCCCAATGAGGTCAGGGTACAAAGAATTGGGTCTTGAGCTTGTTTCTCTTGAGGAAAAAACCTCTCGCAAGCCCAAGCGACCTCTCATGGAAAGAGAAAAGAAATATGACGGGACATGATATCCTTTCAAAATGTTTCTTGAGGAATCCCTCACATAACAGAGGAACGAGATGATGGATAGTTTCATGCAAATCCTTCAGCAGCTACCAACAAGCGAGGCATCTTCCTTGAGCGGAGGCGCCACCCCCTTCAAGGTACAAATCAACTTCAATATTCCTATATTTGAAGTTCATATAGTTGCAGATGTTGTAGAAAAGTGGTTGAATCTACTAGAAGGGTATTTTTTGTACATAACTTTTCGAATAGAGAAAATATTACTTTTATGCTCCTCAAAGTCATTCCCCATGTCAAATATTGGTGGGAAAATTTTTGTGAGCAAAAGGAAACAGAGGAACCCTCATTATTTAGAGTAACGACCACCTAGGAATCCTCCAGGGATGTTATTAAGGAACAATACTACCTTGTTGGAAGTTATGACAACTTGTATGTTAAGAACCAAATATCAATATAGCATAGAAAAACCTCAGAAAAAGTACTCAACGCCTTGAAAAAGAGATAATTTCAGATAATAAGCCTCTTTGAGGGAGCAACCTCCTTTTACCCCACTTAAATGTTCAAGTAAAAGATGATTCAAAATGAAAATGTCTCCTTGATATATATAGGAGACTAGGAGGTATAATTACAACTAATGGCCTAAAGCCGACATAGCCACAATTAAGGGGTAATGAGCCAATATTATGGCTTAACATGCCCCTCCCCTTGAGACAAGTGTTGTCCGCAACGCTTGAGTAACTCTGGATGCTTCTGTATAAAAGACTCATCTTCCCAAGTGGAATCTTTAACCGGTAGTTTCCTCCATTTAATGAGATACTCTGAAATGGATATATTCCTCAGCTGGACAATTCTTGTGTCAATGATGGCTTCAGGATCCAATATGATTTTTCCTTCCTCATCAAGTTCTGAAAATATAGTTTGAATTGGGATATTATCACCTATAACCTTCTTTAAGCATGAAACATGGAAAAATGGGTGTACTCGTGAAGATGCAGGCAACTCCAATTTGTATGCCATAGTACCAATCTTTTGCAACACCTTATAAGGGCCATAGTGCTTTGGTGATAATTTATTATCCTTCTTGGCTTGCTTGAGGACATATGTTTGTATGGTTGTAGTCTTAAAAACACCCAATCCCCTACTTCAAAACTTCTTTCACTACGATGTTGATCTGCTTGTTGTTTCATGCGATTATGTGCCATGGTCAGGTTGTCCTTTAAGATTTGGAGAACTTGTT
>ML785263.1:625906-644651 GCA_009831015.1 Picea engelmannii
TCTTCAAATACTTTGGAATTCTTATCAATGATCCTTTGGAGATCTTGAGGAATAGATGGCTTATATGTTTGAACATCTAGTGAGCATAGTTGTGCAATAACACCTTGATGCCCCTTTTTCAATAATTTTGTCATGCTGTTAGATCTCACTTGTATAGCATGCCCCACACAAAATAAGTGATATAAAATTCTGAAACTCAGACCCAAAATACTAAAAACTGTCCTCAATCCAATGCAACCAGTCCCACTCAACTTGGATACTCTAGGAAGAAGTTATGATTGTTTTACCTAGAACACCTTCTTGAGACTAGTCAATAGGACTAGTCAGATACCCTATATTACACAAGGTGTATCTACAAATGTAAGATGACCCAGAAGCTGAAATTTTTACCACAGATACCTTACTAATTTCTTTAAATGGCCTCCAGAGTGAAGGGTTTGAAACGTTACAGAAAAAATTTTATAGCGAAAATTCCGCAATGACTCAGTTAAGGATGATTCCAGAACCCTATCTTGTACAGGTTGTATCTCCGCAATTGTAAGGTATCAAGAGCTGAATTTTGAACCCAGCGTACCTTGAGCCATCTACTAAATATCCTCCAAGTCGTTCCTTATGAAACATTGTAGAAAAAACGTTATAGAAAATATTCCAAGGTGTCTCAGATGTAGCAGTGAAACCCCAAGACCTTGAGCTCTGATACCATATGTTAAGAACCAAATATCAATATAGCATAGAAAAACCTCAGAAAATGTACTCAATGCCTTGAAAAAGAGATAATTTCAGAAAATAAGCCTCTTCGAGGGGGCAACCTCCTTTACCCCACTTAAATGTTCAAGTACCAGATGATTCAAAATGAAAATGTCTCCTTGGTATATATAGGAGACTAGGAGGTATAATTACAACTAATGGCCTAAAGCCGACATAAATAAAATAAGATTATTAATATAATATGCCCCAATTAAGGGGTAATGAGCCAATATTAGGGCTTAACATGTATACCAAATGGACCACACTGTGCCAAGAAAGAGACCAAGCAGTGCCAAAGTTCACAAATATCTCCCATACCTTGCACACCAAGTTGGGTATCAAAAATTCAGAGTGACATCTGGTGCTCAAGTATTTCGGTGCTCTGCATAGATACATCCAGACCGAAATGGAATTTCTAGATATCTCATACTTGGACGCGGCCTACCGATATGTCGTCAAAATCGAATAGAAACTCAAACAAAAGACATGGCAATTTGGGCCTGGGAACCCCTCACAACAAAATCCAGGAAAGGGCAGCCCCAACCCACAGAAAAAAGGATGGAGCAAATCTGGACAGTATCAAGACAACCAGTCCAAGCCACAAGAAAAGAAGGACACCGAAAAGACAAAGAAAGATATCGGGAAGTGGTGTGACTTCCATAAGAGCCCTTGCATAACATTGTTGGCTAACTCTCAAAGCAGTTGCTAGTGGCCAAAGTGAAAGCCTCTTAATCAGATGTGGGTTCTGACTCTGAGTCAGAACCAAAAAGGGGAAGATGGATCATTGACATGGAACCCAGTGCCATCGTTTCTACCAACAAGCTCCAGCCTGGTGAACCAGACAAGCTAGAAGAAGGAGAGCACCTCTTCCATTCATAGATGTGGGTAAAAGGCACCCCGTTGTAATTCATCATTGATAGCGGTAGCAAGAAGAACCTCATCTCAGCAAAGGTCATCAAGACTTTGTCCCTACCGACAATTCCACACCCACAATCCTACACCATTGCATGGCTCCGCCAAGGAAGCGATCTCCACATAATCCAACAGTGTCAACTGTCGTACGGCATCAAGCCCTTCAAAGATGAGGTATTTTTTGATGTTTCGCCTCTCGAAGTTTGTAATGTTCTTTTGGGGAAACCTTATTTATGGAAATTTCATGTTGTATATGATTCTAGGCCTCGTATTTTTATTATTACTTTGAACAGGAAATTGTACATCATACCCAAGGCAATCCCTCCTAGTGCTATTTCCTTGATCTCTGCCAAGCAATGAAGGAAGGTCATCTCTTAGATCGAGAAATTTGTCTTCTTCGTGATTCGCTCTTAGAGTGAGAGAAATATCACAGCCACATCCAGGGCCTCCGCGCCCGTTCTCTCCTCACAACATAATCAAGTGGATAAGTTCGTGGAAGAATACTCAGATATCTTCTCCTCTCCTACCGAGGTACCTTTCCATTGCCAGGTCAAGCATCCCATCGATATGAACCCAGGCGCACCGCCAATGGGCCAGTCTACCATTTCTCTCTATTAGAAAATGAGGAGATCAAGAAGAAGATCCAAGAACTAATCCATAAGGGGCACATCCATCCCATCTCATTGCCTTGTGGGAGACCAATCGTGTTGGTGCAGAAGAAAGATAGGACCTGGCGACTCTGCATTGATTATCGGGCCCTGAATAAAATTACAATTTGAAACTAGTACTCGATTCCCTGAATTGACAACCTACTTGATCAGCTCATGGGGGCCAAATAATTCAGTAAGATTGATCTAAATTCTGGCTACCACCAGGTCCCAATAGAATAGATAGATGTATGGAAGACTGCCATCAAATCAAAAGAAGGTCTTTTTGAATGGTTGGTCATGCCCTTTGGTTTGACAAATGCTCCAGCAACTTTTATGAGGATGATGGATGATATCCTATGACCTTTCACCAATAATTTTATAGTGTTGTATATGGATGACATCCTCATCTACAGCAAGACTTGGGCGGAACACTTGCAGCATATTCAGTAGGTTTTGCATACCCTATGGCAGCACAAACTATATGAAAACTTGGAAAAATTCTCCTTCGGCATGGACAGGGCCCATTACTTAGGCTACATCATTGATCAACATGATGTGCATGTGGATCCAGCCAAGAACCAGGTCATTCGTGACTATCCATCCCAAACCACACTCACTGAACTTCGGAGCTTCTTGGGCCTTGCCAATTTCTATCGCAGGTTTGTGTTACTATTCTCTCATATTGCATAGGCCCTCAGCCAAGTAACCAGGGGTGGCGGTAAGGAAAAACTTGTGTGGGGCCTATCCCAACAACAAGCCTTCGATGACTTGAAGAAGCATTTGTTCTCATCCCCAGTACTTTCATTAACAGACCTGCAACATCCGTTTGAGATCGAGACATATGCTTCAGACTATGTTGTGGGCATCGTTCTCACTCAACACCGCCACCCAGTGGCATATCATAGTGAGACAATATCAAATGATGTTCGTAAATACCCTACTTACAACAAAGAAATGTACTCCATTATGAAAGCCTGCTGCTAGTGGAGACATTACATTCTTGGGAAGGAGAGATTCATCCACACTGATCACAAGCCACTACAGTTCATGCAGACCCAAGGAGAATTGCAAAATGACCGCCATCAGAAGTGTTCAACATACTTATAGGAATTCCACCTCAACATCAAGTATAAAAAAAAAGTACCAATCGATTTGATGACTGCCTCAGCTGACCTCCAGTTGCAACACTCACCACGGTGCTAGACTCTTGCGGCCACGAGACCTCTGCATGAACCAACCTCTATGAGACAGACCCTGACTTCTCCACCACCTACCAAATGTTGGGTGCCAACTCAGTGGTCACTAATTTCCATCTTCAGGACGAGTTGTTGTGTCATCTAGGCCATCTTTTCATTCCATCAAGTGAGTGTGTGAATCTCATTACAGTCAGTTGGTAGGACACTTTGGTGTTGAAAAGATAGTGGCAGTGTTGTAGAAACATTTCTACTGGACGAAACTTCAACAGGATTTCGGCAAGTATATCAGGTCCTACACCATCTGCACTAATGCAAAACCTACCACTAAGAAATGGGCATGTACACCCCTCTGCCTACTCCTAACAGGATGTGGGAATCCATCTCAATGGACTACATTTTGGGCCTCCCTTCCACCAAGAGGGGAAATGACTATGTTTTTGTGGTTATTGATCACTTTTCCAAGATGGCGATTCTAGCGGCCTGCAAGAAGAACATCATAGCAGAAGCCACTTCCAAGCTCTTCTTTGAATGAGTATGAGTACATTTTGGGATCCCACAAACCATTATCTCAAACCGTGATAGTCAGTTCCTCATCTCATTCTGGTCGAGCCTCTGGTCACTGTTGGATACCAAGCTCACCAAATCCACTTCCTTCCACCCCCAAACAGATGGCCAAACTGAAGTCGTCAATCAGATGGTTGTACATATCCTGCACATGTACAATTCAAAACACCCCCGCACATGGGATGAGAGTCTTCCTTATGTCCATCATAGCTACAACCGAGCCCTGCATATCTCAACTGGACACAACCCCTTTCAGTTGGGGTTGGGATTCCAACCATTGGGCCCCATGGATGTTGCACTACTCCTGGCGACCACCTCGGTTGACTCATCCCCTGCTCCACCAGAAGCTAACAAAGCCACCCGATTCATTGATCGAATCCAACACATCCACCAACAGGTTCAAGATATTCTACAGAAGTTCAATTCCAAGTACAAGAAACGCCATGATCAACATCGGGTGCCACATAAGTTTCAGGTGGGCGACAAATTTTGGTTGCATTTGCAGAAAGAACACCTTACAGGGCCCCATCATAAGATTCTCCCACTCTATTATGGGTTGTACACCATCACCAAGGTTGTGGGTGACAATGATTTTGAGCTCAGCATTCCCCCCTTCCTTAGTCTGCATCCAGTCTTCAACGTGGCTCTCCTTTGGCCATATTTCCCACCATTATTTGACACCTCGGAGATATCAGAGCAGTTGACACCAACAAAACTCAACCTTGACTGTATGCAACAGGAATCCACTGATCAAATTGTGGACACACAGATCAAGGGCACTTGACAGCAAAGGATCCAGCTTTATCAAGTCATTAAAGCAGGGAAGCTCTTGCATCAAGGCAAGTGGCTCACCCGGGGCCAAATTCAACAGAAATTCATCATTTGATGGGGGAAATCAAAAAAATGGAGACCATTTCTTCCTAAGGAGTGAGGATTGATCCAGGTGGATATCAGTGGCCACCCACCTATTCCACTGGCTCGAAAAACAGTTTTCCACCTTGGCAGTTTTTCGGGTTCCAAACTTCTAGGGTCGTTTTGAGGCCCTAAATGACATTTTTTGGGGATTTAGGGCTCAGAGGACTATCATATACACTTCCCTGGACCAGTCAAAAAAAATTCTTCTCAGTTAGACCTTTCCAACAGGCCATTGTGCGCCTAAAACAAAGATCGTATGCAAAAGTTACGACCTCGGGAAGTTGATGTATTAACTTACCCAAAAGGGGCCCTCATGACTTTTGGCACTTCATCTCCTAGGGTTAGGTTTTTTTATGGCTAGGGTTTTTGACATTCTTTTTTATTTGTAAAAGGCCTTCAAAGCCTCATTGTAACCATATTCTTGTGAATGAGCACAGTCATCACATCTCTTCTCAAAGATAAGCTGCCACCATTCCAGCAAGCTTGTTTTTCGTTGCATTTTATAGTTTCATCGTATTTCCTTATTGAATATAAAACCAGTTTTAATGTATCTCTGTTATTTTGTGTTAAGAATATTTTAATAATCTGTATTCATTTTGTTCTACTCATAAAATCCAGATCACAAGTATTAATAGTATGTATGAGGAGTGTGTGAAGTTATGTGAGGAAAGTGTGCAGATTTGGAAAAAATTGATGGAGTATCCAAAGATGAAGGTTATGGAAGCTAGATTAAGGGATGCATAATAAAAGGTGAAGAAGGCTTCAGAGAACATAAGTACGTTTCCACTAGCTGAGTGCATGGTGGCCATCCTATCACACGGGAAGTTATACATTGAAATAGAAAAGATAAGGGAACAATAGAAAATTCTCCAACATCGATTAGTACCATTGGAGGATGAATCACTAAGGGTAATAGGGGAATTGGCAGCTGCACAAAGCATGGTAAATCAAGTAGCACATGACAATGAGGAGAAACTCATGACCCCAACTACGTAGGTCGTAGAGGATATTTTGGATCAAGAAGAAGGGGTGAAGAAATAAGTCATGATAGCAAAGGAAACCCTCCAAAATTTCATGGAAGCATGGAGGGGCATGACGCAACTGGATTAAGTGGCTCGGGACGAGCCACAAGTGAGTATTGGGGGGATTTTGGATAGGCAGTTAAAAGAAATAAGTTTTGAGGGTGTGTGCAAAAGCAGGAACAATAGTTAGGCCTGCAAAATCATATAGACATGCAAAAGCAAGAAGAACAATAGTCGGGAATGTAAAAGCAGCATGCAGGCGTAAAGGAAAGAAAAGCACGTCTGAACAATGAGTCATCATGAGTTGTCATGGGAATTTGGGGATAAGTGAGTAGGGTTTTGAGCCCTAAATTCTATCTATAAATATGTAATGGGTTGTGAAGAATGGGGTTCGCTGAGAATAAGAGAATAGGTTATTGTTGTTGCTACTGTTGAAAGTAGAGTTGATGATAGGCTGAGGTTGAGAGAATAGACTGAAAATGAGAGAGAGTCTATGTCTGAAGGTTTAGGGAGGATTTGCAGAGAGAGGCTTGCACTGCATAGAGGCTAGGCAGGACAAGGAAGGCTATCATGATGTATCCATTGTAAGCACAGTGCACAAGCCTGAGAATATTTACATGAAAAATAATAAAGAAGCCAGTCATTGTGGATGTAGCCCAAGGATTTGGTGAACCAAGATAAATTATGTTTCTAAGTGTGTCTTTGCATGTGGATGTTCATGGATATTTTTTTTATGCATGGTTAATATAACTTTCTTTATTAGATGATTGATGCATGATAATGATGAATGTCATAGTGAATAGTTTATGTTGCAATATGCATCACAATAGTGATGCATAAATAAAATTTACTAATTAATCAAGGGAAAAGAGACATAGAATAAAGCACATAGGTTATATAAGTAGGAATGAATATGATGATAGCCTCCCATCCCCTCATCCCTAAAGAAACATGGTTCCTACAGTCCCAATAGATGCCTCAGGTGAGACTTCACTTGCATGCACGTGATGCTGAAAGAGTCGATGTCTACAGGCTTCGTTGGTAGAATAAATTGAACCTAGGGTCTTATAACCACATGCCAATATACCACATTTCTTCTCAGCAAAGGCATAGAATTCCTTGAACTTTTCAAAGACAAGGTTCTTGTTCTTCAAGAAAAAGACCCATGTGAAGCAAGAGAAATCATCAATAAAGATTAAAACATACCTTGTACCTACCAGTGAAGATAGATTGATGCAACAAACATCATTGTGAACCAGTTCTAGTAGGTTCTTTTTTATCCTCATATGTCTTAAGTATTTTATTCTCCTCTCTCTTGTGTTTTCCTTTTTTCATACTTAGAAATTTTCACGATTGTCACAGGTTCACAACATATCTTTTCCTTAGTCCAAATTTTTGTGGCCACCAAAATACACCCTCGCATTTTGTCGCCTTCACTTTGCACCCATACTTCGTTTTTTTTCCAAAAAACACTCCACCATGGGTCTAAAATCGTTTTCTCATTTCACTTGTGATCGCGACCCCTCCGTTCGACCAATTTCTTATACTTAGTCGATTTTTTTATAATCTATCATGCTCCACTGGTTGTTATGATTTATCTTATTCATATCCTTCACCCTCGTGAACCCACGACGCTGCAAATTTCCATTCATTTTCATCATTCCATAGCCACTGACCCACCATACTCCATTACCTCTACGATGTTTTATACTTAGTCATTTTCTTTGAAGTTTCACTAAGGGCTGCGGTAACTTTATGATATATATATATATATATATATATATATATATATATATATATATATATATATATATATATCATCGATTCTCTTCGTCCGACCGATTCATCATACTTAGTCTTTTTTGAGATCCCATCATGGGTCTACAGGTTCATGCTCATTTCATTTTTTATCAACATACTCTTGATTCTTTGCCACCTCGCGATAATCCAAGTCTTATCTTGTCACTCTCCCCAATGTACATTTAATGCAAAACTCACGGAAACATCAAATGAGTTAAGTATTAAAAGGCCATTATTAATGGAGATCTTCTCGAGACAATTCTTCATCAATTCGATTCGTATTAGCCATCTTTTGAAAGAATATCCACAAGTATTTTTATGCTAAAAAGTTTTACTTTGGTAATAATGATCTAAAAGGACTATACATTAATCCACCAACTTGATTAAGCATGACAACCAAGAGAAAGGAAAACTTCTACAGAGATAACATAAACTTATTTGGATGAGAAGATCAAAAGTTCAATGGCCAAGAGCATACAAGTATTACTCCTCCTTTCCACCTCCAAAAAGGAGCTCGAACTGAATTTGGACATCAATAATTTCTCTTGTAGGTTGTGTCCTAGAAGTTTATGATTTTAAAGAGTTAATTTTTTGGTGCATTAACAAATTTGATAAGAACCAGAGAATAATTCAACTACAAGGAGAGTCCCCTATTTCTTTGGCACCTTCGGTATTCAAGAAAATGCTCAGACTCCTAGAGCTGACAATGACATTCAAAGGAGATGAAAATAAGGATTTCATGAAAGCAAGAAATGGTGGATTGGACCTTCTGCGAGAGTATCTTCAATACCCAACAATGATCCCATAAGACCTATCAAACATCAAGTTTATTTTGTTGAAAAACCCCTACCGATAAATGGCATGGCTATTTTCCAGTGTGGATGGACATGAATCTACAACTAATATTCCCCAACTAGTTTTGTATATCTTGCATTTTGCAATTCACGAGAAAGCAATTTTTTATTGGGCAAAGATTTTATCTGGAGAGCTATATTTTCAATTCGCAAATTTAAACAAGAATAAGAAATTCTACATTTCCTCATACCTAATATTCTCCATTACTTACTTTCATGTTTTCAAAGGTTTACATTTATCCAAACAACAAAATCGACCTCGTACAGATGTGGTATCCCACCTTATGGAAGCAAAAGGCTATGTATCATTTTTATGAAGTACACAATTCTTTCATTTCTTCTTTTAAGAAACTTATTTTCATACCAAAAACATCAATATTATCTTTAGAAGCATCAATATTCTTAGATGGAAGAGGAAGATTTGAAGAAATGGAGCATTTCAATATCATTAGGATTTATTGTTCCTGTGAAAAACCCTCTTATCTCTCATTTTATGTGTCCGACAAGATGTTTGTTGTGGAAGTATGCAGGTAGTATATATTACGGGCCCATTTCTTTCATGAAAGGAATAAAATCAATTCATTCCTTTTCCATGGAAGATTAGAGAGATAATGATGAGAAACACTGCAGATATTGATGAATTTTCAGTTCAATTTGATCATTTTAATTTAAAGTTAGCAGATGAAATCAAAGGGTTCAACCGTAATCGGTTGTTCATGAAACACATGAAATATGTGGTCTATAGTGTCTCATTTTCCAATACATTCTTATTTAAAGAAGAAGAAGACGATAACCAGAACCCTCAAGCATTGTTAGCTAAGAAGAAATAAGAAGATATTAAAGTTGTTGTTAGCACCATTGATCAACATAGACAATGGGGAAAAGTTGTGAATGAGATGAGTGTTAGGTATCCTAACACTTCTATGAAAAGTGGCCTACCAAAACAAAAATCTTAGTTTGCAACCTAAGAACAAAGGAAATGTTCAATGAACAATTTAGATGATGGAGGGGATCAGAACCCTCCTAAGGGATGTCTAGAAAGACCCCATAAACTTCTTGTGACTAGTAAAGGAAAAGATAAACAAATAAGGAAGTAGGAAGTGAGGTCATGCCCGAAGATGAAATTTCTCTTAAAGATATGGACCTAGATGTGAACATTGAGGATATTGAATTTCCTGATGAAGAATAGAGGACTCGGGAAAGAAGATAACTCACAGCAAAATTTGCCACACAGGAACCAATTTTATTTGAAGAAGAATCCTTGATATTGCACAATGCTCTATTCGACAAAATTTCAAAGAAATTGTTCATTAAAAATTCATGCAAAAAATAAAAAGGTTCAAGGAAAATTGAGCTCAGAACTCGACCTCATTGGAGTTCCACCGTCTAAAATTGTGTAGATTCATGAAGCTATGGGAAAATCCCTAAATATGTCAGTCGGAGAAAAGGATAATGAAAATTCCACCCTAAAATAAAGAATTAGATAATTAGAGAATGTTTTGATGCCCCCGCCTATATTTTTCAACCCAATTACTACAATGTAGCCCTGGAAGAGTTTTGATGAAAAACTAGAATCCAATTCGAGACTGAGAGGAACATCGAACCTACTCCATGTCGTTAGAAGATATGTTGGAGAAAACATCAAGAGAAGAATGCCTCTTATTCTCGAGGCATGGGAACTAGTGAAGAGTTTTGTTTCCTTGGGACCAAGAACAAAAAAATTGAGACAATACCTTCAGGCTAATCTGGAAAATGACGAGGAGTTTTATAAAGGGGTTGTTTCCACCTTTGTTGCAAAATTTTCAAGTATGAATGAGTTTAGAAGAAAAGAAGAGGAATTTCCTTCCGTAGTCCACATAAAGCAACTCAAAGCATGTTGGATAAAAAGAATAAAATGTCTAAAAGAAATATTGGTTGATTGTGACACTATAAGTGTCAAAAGGGGAGAGTTGTATTTAAAACTAGTTGAGTTGGATTTAGCTAGGACAACCGGAGAAGTTGAAGACCCAAAGTTTTATTAAATTCCATTCTTATGTCAAAAGAGAAATTTGAGGAAAAAATGGACATATTGAAAATTGCATCAGCTGAGAGATTTAATAGTTTGACCGAATATTCAGAATTAGAAGTGGAAAGCCAGTTGGTTAGTTATGTAAACAAAAATGAATATATTGAGGATACACTACACTAGCTTTCAATCAAATTTAGAGATGTGCAAAGTGCTCTATTTGACATAAAAGTAAGGCAAGAAATAAATGTTGCACCAATGAGAGATTATATTGAAAATTGGTTAAGAAATTCCTTAACTAAAATAACGAAACTAGATCAATAAGAGTTAGTTGCAACCGGTCACAGAATTCTAGCGAAGGAAA
The DNA here is from genome assembly GCA_009831015.1 of Picea engelmannii. NCBI lineage: Eukaryota > Viridiplantae > Streptophyta > Pinopsida > Pinales > Pinaceae > Picea > Picea engelmannii. Next base: position 636,936 of record ML785263.1, read on the forward strand.
TTACAAAAGGCACCTCAGCAAGCAGTGATCCAGATTATTTTCGACACGAAATGAGAGTGGAGATATAAAAAATAAATGTATAGAGATATATCATATATGCAATAATATAACACAGATTGATCAGAGATATAACCATAAACATGGAGATATAGTAATACACAATTTCTATTAATGAGAAAAATGTACAAAATTGTAGAAATACAGAGTGAAAGACTCGCTAGAATGGTCGCATCTTATCTTTGAGAAGAGATGTGAAGACTACTCACTTTCGCAAGAAGATGATTACAATGAAACTCTAAAGGCATTTTTAACATAAAGAAAACCCAAAACCCTAACCCCGGAAGATAAAAATCCAATAGTTTTGTGGACCCTGTTTTGGGTAGTTTGGTGTATCAACTTCCTGGGGGTGTAACTTTGGCATACTATCTCCATTTGGGTTGGATGATAGCTCGTTGGAAAAGTATCATTGAGGAGATTCATTTTGGAGGCTCAATTATGGCCTTTTGTTTTTATTAAGATGCTCGATCCTAAAAAAAACTTCATTTAGGCCCTCAAAATGGCCCCAAAAGTTTGGAACTGCTAAAAATAGTAAGTTGCCAACAAACTGTTTTGAGCCAGTTGGAATAGGTGGGTGGCCACTGATATCCACCTATATCAATACTACCTCCTTAATAAGAAATGGTATCCATTGCGTTGAGTGCCTGGGGGAGAGGGGAAAGCGTTTGTTGAATCTGAATCTTGGTCAGTTGCTTGCCTTGCTGGAGAAGTTGATCTGCTTGGTTTGTGGAAGGTTTTCACGAACCTATTGTTGGCGGGGTTGAATATGTTAAACCAACCTATTGTATCTTGGCTTGACTGGGAAGTTTGGAGGCACCCTTTTAGGTGAAGAAAAATTACCTTCTTTCTCTTCTGCAATCTACTTCTGTTGGATAGAAAGTTCTTGGGTCAAGGCTACAGTGGTTGTAGTGTCCTTCTGTTCATCTCTCAAATAGATTTTGAAGAGGTTGAATTTGGAAGTATGTGTGATTACCTTGCAGCACGTTTTTGGTGGGAAAGTAGATGAAACTATCTTTGATATCATGTAGATATGACCCCAGAGTAACAATGACACTACGGGGTCGGGACTCATAAACATCATGACGTTTCTATATATATGGTTGGCCAAAAACAACATCACAAGCATCAAGAGGGGAAACATCACACAATACCTCATCCTTGAAAGGCTTTATGTCGTAGGACATGTGACAGTGTTGGCTGACATGGAGATCTCATCCTTAGTGAGGCACCCGATGTTTTATGGTTGTGGGTGTGGTGTTGTTGACAATCCCAACTGTTTGACGACCTCTGCTGAGATGAGTTTATTTTGGCTTCCATTATCCACAACAAAATGTAGTGCGGTCCCCTTCACCCACATCTATGAATGGATGAGGCACTCTCCCTCTTCAGGATCTACTAGTTCTTTTGGTTGAGTTGTTGCAGTCACGATAGTAGCAGTGGGGTCTACGTCAATGATCCATCTTCTCCCATTATTTTCTGAATCAAATTTTGAATCTGGGTTCAGATCTTTTTCTTTGATCTCAGCCACCAATGACTGTTTTGAGCGACATTCATCGATGTTGTGCTAGGGTATTTTGTGAAAATCGCACCACTTTCTAGTGTCCTTCTTCGTCTTTCCATGACCCTTCTTTTCCTGTGTCTTATACTGGTTTTTTGGAGGTTTTTTGTTAGGGTCATATTTATCATACTTTGGTTGTTGCGGATTTGCAAACTTGAACTCTGATTTGTTCTAGTGCCTAAATTTCTTCTTGATTTTAACAGCATATCAATAAGCAACTCCCAGCGATGAGATGTCCAGAAACTCCATTTCAATTTGGATGTACTTGTGTAGAGCCCCGTGATATTTCAGAACCAAATGTCACTCAGAATATTTGATACCCAGCTTGGTGTGCAAGGTATGGAAGGTATTTGTGAACTATGGCACTACTTGGCCCCTCACTTAACACAGCATGGTCCATCTCATGTATTGGTCGTCATAGTTACCAGTAGGGTAATATTGTTCCTTGATTGTATCCACAAAATAATCCCAAGTGGGCTCAGCCCCATATATTCCAGACTCCTCTGTGGAAATTTTCTCTCGGTAATTTTCCCACCAATGTTTGACATGGGGGAGAGCCTTAAGGAATGAGAAGGTGATCTTTTCCCTATCGGAAAAATTTGAACAAAGAAATAACCTTCTAGCATATTTAACCATTGTTCTAGGGAATCTACATCTATCTAACCTTAAAATATGAGAATATCATAATTGACTTGCACCTTGAAAAGAGAGGTGCTTCCAAAGTGGTCGCTTGATGAATATGTGTATGTTGTTATCGGTAGGTGTTGAAGGGTGTCGAAAAAATTCTCCATCATTTCATCCCTCTGTCGCGTGAGAGCTTGCTCATGGAAAAAGTTGATAGAATATTTGTCTTCATTGTTTTTCTTTTCTTCCACAATGGAGGGTTTCTTGGGCGTTCGAGAGAAATTTCCCTCAAGAGAGACAAGCTTTAGACCCAACTTGCTATTCTTGGACCTCGTCGGGGACATGCATTGAAAAACGATCAAGAGCAGCCTGCTTTGATACCACTGATCCAGATTATTTTCGGAACAAAATGAGAGTGGAGATATAGTAAAGAAATGTACAAATATATATCAGATATCCAATAATATAACAAAGATTTAGCAAATATATAACCATAAACACAGAGATACAGTAATACACAATTTCTATTAATGAGCGAAATGTACAAAAATGTAGAAATACGGAGTGAAAGACTCGTTATAATGGTGGAAGATTATCTCTAAGAAGAGATGTAATGACTACTCACATTTGCAAGAAGATGATTACAATGAGGATCTACAGACCTTTTTAACATAAATATTATCCCTAACCCTAACCTCGGAAAATGAAAATCCAACAATTTTGTGGACCCCGTTTTGGGTAGTTTGGTGTATCAACTTCTCGGGAGTGTAACTTTGGCATATGATCTTTGTTCGGGGTGCACTATATCTCGGTGGAAAGGCATCATCGAGGAGATTCATTTTGGGGGCTCAAATAGAGCCTTTAGCTATCATTGAGGTGCTCAATCCCGAAAAAACTTCATTTCGGTCCTCAAAATGGCCCCGGAAGTTTGAAACTGCTAAAAATAGTAAGTTGCCAACAAACTATTTTGAGCCAGTTGGAATAGGTGAGTGGCCAAAAATATCCACCTGGATCAAGAAAATAAGAGAGGATAGAAAACATCATAGTAAGTGAACTAGTCACTTCTCATAATTCCTTTTCTTTCATACTTCTCATCCAGAAATCATTTAATTGTGTATTTTCATTTCTTGAGAATCCATAATCGATATTTTTGTCTCCTTTTTATTATTTAAATTTGAAATTTGTCCTACTTTATTTTATTTTCGATGGGAGCCCCATCCTAGTCCATTTGGACGAACACAATCCTTTTATTTTTATTGTAAAACAGACTATTTTTTTGAACTCCCAAGAGAACTACTTCAGGATGTAATTTCAATGATTTCTCAAACTCTGAGTTTATGAGCACGAGATTTTTGAAGTGCATCTATCATATTTTCTTATGTTTTGAATGAAATACTCTTTTAAACTTCTCTACTATTGTGGACTATTATCTTTCCTTCTTATGAATGTGATAAAATTTTATCTCCTTGTGATGGATGTGATGAATATTTTACTTTCATATTGTGGTTTCTTTATATATATATATATATATATATATCAGTCTTGAAAGATTGTTGGTCCTTCTCTCAGGAACCTTTTTCTGTGTGAATATATTTTTATCTCTCCTTTATATTTACAAAGAAACAAAGATAGTGGGGTTTGTTGTTTAGCATTTCCCATTTTGATTGTTTAATTCAAAATATTCAAGATATATCTTTCAGACCATAACAAAGGAGTACTACCTCTATAAAAATGCAAGGGGATATTTTATCCTCGTGAGGTTGTTGTTTGGATTGTGTCAAATATGAAAATCAATAGTTTTGTGCTTGCCATTCTTTACAAAGTCGAATGGTGCCTGATGATGATTCCCAAGTACATAACCCTTACATACTCCTTCAGGGGGGAATACCTTTTTAAAACTAGCAACCATGTTTTGAGTTGCCACTGCCTGCAGACTTCAAAAATTCAAGTGTCTGAGTTGCTCATGCTAAATTCGACTTCTCTCATTAGTGTGAGCAACAAGTGTAGTCAGTTTGGTGTCAGCTCAAGTCATGTCATGGAACTTATACAAACTATCCATCGGGTTGAGAATCCCGCCAATGACAATTGACTTCCCTTTATTCAAATCACAAACATAGAACCGATCCGACCAAAATTCCACAATCTTACCTATTTGTGTCAACTAAACAACAAACAATAGATTGGAACTGATATTTATACAATGTCCCTAATCCGAACCCTTTGTAATTGTACATATAGGCTAGTGAGTCGTTGGTATCAATTGTAAGTGTAAATGTACATATAGGTTGGTGAGTCATTGACACTAAGTTTTGGTGTTGCACGCATCTGAGTAGTGTGCGGAGAATTGTTATCAAAGAGAGGGTGCACACATTTCATAGTGTTGTGTGCACCTGGGTAAGTGTGCACGTTGCACAGTGTTGCACGCACTTGGGTAAGTGCACGATAATGACCTGGGAGTGCACATCAAGACAAATTTTGTATATGGGTGTGTGTGCGTATTGAGGTCAGAGAGCCAATGTGATTATGAGTCTAGTGAGACGGGACGCAGATAGGTCAATGCGCCTATCCATGTAAAGTGTAATCATACTCAGTCATTAATAATATTACATCGTTGTGTGTAGATAGACTCATATGAAAAGAGATGGGGGGACGAATCCATCGAAAAAGGGAAAAGGGGGTGAGACTTAAGTCTTATGGAATATTTTATAATATTTCTGGAAAAGTGTAAAGTTATGGATAATTATTTTATCATAAGTTCTTGAACGTAGGGAACAAGTCACCAACTTGCTTAAGCTACTACTGAAGGTGACAATTTTTAATTTTAAGGCATGCAATATATATTGTTGGCCTTAGTGTATTTTGGGGGGAATTTCATTATTTCACTTTCTTGTGTGCAGGAGGGGTCGGACCATTTGATAGAGGGAGATTATTACCTTATCTTCATGGAGAATATTGTAAGGGGTTTTTGTATTGTAATCACTGTTTTGTTTTCGAAGAGGCGGGTTTTTCAGGCCTGTGAGCAATCTCTTTGGGTGAGATATTTATTGTTGAAGAAGAGGGTTGTCAAGCCTGTGAGCATACTCTCTAGGTGATATTTTTGCTAATAATTGTTCCTTGGTGTGTTGGGAATTAGTCATAAGGCTCAGAGACTTCATGTCTGTCCTATTGTTGGTAACCTTGGAAGGGAAGTGGGGAAGTTGAGGGATTGTTAAGCAAAGAAGGGGCACACTTCCTTGGGTGTGACAGGTGTGTGGGGAATGAGAGACTATAGGATAGTTGCAGTGGTAGGTACCTTGGACTGAGAAATTATGTTGAGAATAGGACCTTAGCCTGTCACTAGGAACCCTTTTTCCATGGTGGAGTTAATCCCCATCTCGGGGGTGACCTATTGTTGAGAGCTTATGAGCAACAAAGTATATGGCTTAGAGGAACATCTGAGTTATGCATGCAGTTGGTGAATTTCATAAAATATAAGTGTTCTTTATGTGCTCATCTCGTTTAATGTGTTTATTTATCTATGTTTGATATGGGTTAATTATTGTATGTTGTCACATATAAGTAAATGTTGTTATTTTTTTTAATGTTGCTTGTACATGTAAGTGTGGTGATGATAGTCATTATTGTAGTTATGCATGAGTATGACGAATGTTGATGGCCTTTCCTGTTAAGTTAACCTTATGATATTGGTCATGAGTCTTTGAGGCAAGGATTAAATGGCCAGGTGAGTAGTAAAGTAGCATGTGCACACAGGAGGTTGGAACTCATGTGTGTGTATAGGGAACTAGAACAAGCGAACAAGGAAATCAGAATTGATGTGTGATGCCAAGGTGTTTGTGTGCATGGTAGTGTTGTGTGATCAGTATACTCGTGTGTAGATGTTTGAGTTACTTACGCTGCTTAAAGTTGTGTTAAAAGAAGAAATTTAGTGTGGCGCGACTCACTTGAGGTTGAGCACAATACTTCAAGTGATACTGCGTAGACTGGTGTTTAGTATAGAATCTGCGGAGTGAATTTTTGGAGTAGCATTGTTCAGTAGTAAGTTGGGTGATACTACAACATGGTTGATTCAGATCCACATAATTTGAGATTGTGTGATGTGGCCCAGCCTAGGGTGGTTGGGGACGTTACATTGTGGTATCAGAGCTATTATTTCAACACTAGACTTGTATGGGCCAGAGTTCAACAAGAAGTTGTAGAGTTATGGTTTCCACACTGAGCTTGTATGGGTTGAGATTCCATTTTAAGGAAAAAATTCAAATTGATAAGTGGTTGAGTTTGGAATTATAGCATGACCATGGTGTGCCTAAGATAAGAATGTGCAAGTGTGCACACTAAATTCGGGACATTGCAGGGTGTGGCACTAGAACTGCACAGTAAACAATTGTGCACAGGTGTGCGCACTAAAGGTTTGGGTCTGCACAAAAAAAAAATTTGGTGCATGTGCATTAGCGATACACAGTGTACAAGTTAAAAATTGACATTGTGCATTGCTATGTGTTGAATACCAGTGCATGCACAGGGTGCATAAGAAAGGATTTTGACAAGATGGTGTAGAGTTTTCATGAAGTTGTCTCGTGAATTCACCTAAAAAATCTTGTTGTCTGTACATTTTGCAGAATTATCAATGATTAGAGTAGGACATAAATAGTGCAGAAGGTCAAAAGCATGGAAGATCCATAGAGGACTAAAAATCCTGATGATGGATTTAGGGATTTGTATGTTATTTTTGGTGCAGATGGTAAAAAATCCAAGGAGGAGTGCATGAACTTGGTAGAAACCATAAAGAGACTGAAAAAAGATGTCCAAAACTATAAAGTTGTTAATAAAAGGCTTATGAGAGCCAAGGAGTAGCAAGATGACTTCAATGTCAAATTGATGCAAATATTCGATAGAATAGAAAAGAAAATGGATAAGGAGACAGAGACAAGTAGGTCAAGAGGTCGTAGATATCATTATGAGAATAGAAGAGATGCAAGAAGTGTTAGTAGGCATCAACCTCACTCACCAAGGCATTCATTTATTAAAGCATGCAGTAGCTCAAGTCCATTTTTTGTCAAGAAGAATAAGAGAAGGACTGGGGTGGACAAGCTACAGGGAGAAATGAATAAGATCAAGCCTCCTACCTTTGACAATGAGAACAAGAAGGATGAAGATGTCGAAACTTGGTTGTTGGGTATGAAGAAGTACTCCAATATGCATAATTATTTTTCACAGTCAGAAGGGAGAATTGCCATTTATTAGCTAAAATGAAAGGCATTAATGTGGTGGGATCACTTCGTGCAGGTACAACACATTGATGACAAGAAGTTTACTTGGAGAGAGCTCAATAGGTATTTCAAAAAGAAATATTTAACCAAGAGATACTATGACAGGAAAATGAAGGAGTTCTTCAAACTCAAGCTTGGGAGTATGACGATAGATGAGTATGGAAGAATATTCTTATAGTTGTTGAAATATGTCACATTCATCAAGGATGA
>ML785263.1:644751-678506 GCA_009831015.1 Picea engelmannii
TTATTTTGTTGAAAAACCCCTACCGATAAATGGCATGGCTATTTTCCAGTGTGGATGGACATGAATCTACAACTAATATTCCCCAACTAGTTTTGTATATCTTGCATTTTGCAATTCACGAGAAAGCAATTTTTTATTGGGCAAAGATTTTATCTGGAGAGCTATATTTTCAATTCGCAAATTTAAACAAGAATAAGAAATTCTACATTTCCTCATACCTAATATTCTCCATTACTTACTTTCATGTTTTCAAAGGTTTACATTTATCCAAACAACAAAATCGACCTCGTACAGATGTGGTATCCCACCTTATGGAAGCAAAAGGCTATGTATCATTTTTATGAAGTACACAATTCTTTCATTTCTTCTTTTAAGAAACTTATTTTCATACCAAAAACATCAATATTATCTTTAGAAGCATCAATATTCTTAGATGGAAGAGGAAGATTTGAAGAAATGGAGCATTTCAATATCATTAGGATTTATTGTTCCTGTGAAAAACCCTCTTATCTCTCATTTTATGTGTCCGACAAGATGTTTGTTGTGGAAGTATGCAGGTAGTATATATTACGGGCCCATTTCTTTCATGAAAGGAATAAAATCAATTCATTCCTTTTCCATGGAAGATTAGAGAGATAATGATGAGAAACACTGCAGATATTGATGAATTTTCAGTTCAATTTGATCATTTTAATTTAAAGTTAGCAGATGAAATCAAAGGGTTCAACCGTAATCGGTTGTTCATGAAACACATGAAATATGTGGTCTATAGTGTCTCATTTTCCAATACATTCTTATTTAAAGAAGAAGAAGACGATAACCAGAACCCTCAAGCATTGTTAGCTAAGAAGAAATAAGAAGATATTAAAGTTGTTGTTAGCACCATTGATCAACATAGACAATGGGGAAAAGTTGTGAATGAGATGAGTGTTAGGTATCCTAACACTTCTATGAAAAGTGGCCTACCAAAACAAAAATCTTAGTTTGCAACCTAAGAACAAAGGAAATGTTCAATGAACAATTTAGATGATGGAGGGGATCAGAACCCTCCTAAGGGATGTCTAGAAAGACCCCATAAACTTCTTGTGACTAGTAAAGGAAAAGATAAACAAATAAGGAAGTAGGAAGTGAGGTCATGCCCGAAGATGAAATTTCTCTTAAAGATATGGACCTAGATGTGAACATTGAGGATATTGAATTTCCTGATGAAGAATAGAGGACTCGGGAAAGAAGATAACTCACAGCAAAATTTGCCACACAGGAACCAATTTTATTTGAAGAAGAATCCTTGATATTGCACAATGCTCTATTCGACAAAATTTCAAAGAAATTGTTCATTAAAAATTCATGCAAAAAATAAAAAGGTTCAAGGAAAATTGAGCTCAGAACTCGACCTCATTGGAGTTCCACCGTCTAAAATTGTGTAGATTCATGAAGCTATGGGAAAATCCCTAAATATGTCAGTCGGAGAAAAGGATAATGAAAATTCCACCCTAAAATAAAGAATTAGATAATTAGAGAATGTTTTGATGCCCCCGCCTATATTTTTCAACCCAATTACTACAATGTAGCCCTGGAAGAGTTTTGATGAAAAACTAGAATCCAATTCGAGACTGAGAGGAACATCGAACCTACTCCATGTCGTTAGAAGATATGTTGGAGAAAACATCAAGAGAAGAATGCCTCTTATTCTCGAGGCATGGGAACTAGTGAAGAGTTTTGTTTCCTTGGGACCAAGAACAAAAAAATTGAGACAATACCTTCAGGCTAATCTGGAAAATGACGAGGAGTTTTATAAAGGGGTTGTTTCCACCTTTGTTGCAAAATTTTCAAGTATGAATGAGTTTAGAAGAAAAGAAGAGGAATTTCCTTCCGTAGTCCACATAAAGCAACTCAAAGCATGTTGGATAAAAAGAATAAAATGTCTAAAAGAAATATTGGTTGATTGTGACACTATAAGTGTCAAAAGGGGAGAGTTGTATTTAAAACTAGTTGAGTTGGATTTAGCTAGGACAACCGGAGAAGTTGAAGACCCAAAGTTTTATTAAATTCCATTCTTATGTCAAAAGAGAAATTTGAGGAAAAAATGGACATATTGAAAATTGCATCAGCTGAGAGATTTAATAGTTTGACCGAATATTCAGAATTAGAAGTGGAAAGCCAGTTGGTTAGTTATGTAAACAAAAATGAATATATTGAGGATACACTACACTAGCTTTCAATCAAATTTAGAGATGTGCAAAGTGCTCTATTTGACATAAAAGTAAGGCAAGAAATAAATGTTGCACCAATGAGAGATTATATTGAAAATTGGTTAAGAAATTCCTTAACTAAAATAACGAAACTAGATCAATAAGAGTTAGTTGCAACCGGTCACAGAATTCTAGCGAAGGAAATTACAAAAGGCACCTCAGCAAGCAGTGATCCAGATTATTTTCGACACGAAATGAGAGTGGAGATATAAAAAATAAATGTATAGAGATATATCATATATGCAATAATATAACACAGATTGATCAGAGATATAACCATAAACATGGAGATATAGTAATACACAATTTCTATTAATGAGAAAAATGTACAAAATTGTAGAAATACAGAGTGAAAGACTCGCTAGAATGGTCGCATCTTATCTTTGAGAAGAGATGTGAAGACTACTCACTTTCGCAAGAAGATGATTACAATGAAACTCTAAAGGCATTTTTAACATAAAGAAAACCCAAAACCCTAACCCCGGAAGATAAAAATCCAATAGTTTTGTGGACCCTGTTTTGGGTAGTTTGGTGTATCAACTTCCTGGGGGTGTAACTTTGGCATACTATCTCCATTTGGGTTGGATGATAGCTCGTTGGAAAAGTATCATTGAGGAGATTCATTTTGGAGGCTCAATTATGGCCTTTTGTTTTTATTAAGATGCTCGATCCTAAAAAAAACTTCATTTAGGCCCTCAAAATGGCCCCAAAAGTTTGGAACTGCTAAAAATAGTAAGTTGCCAACAAACTGTTTTGAGCCAGTTGGAATAGGTGGGTGGCCACTGATATCCACCTATATCAATACTACCTCCTTAATAAGAAATGGTATCCATTGCGTTGAGTGCCTGGGGGAGAGGGGAAAGCGTTTGTTGAATCTGAATCTTGGTCAGTTGCTTGCCTTGCTGGAGAAGTTGATCTGCTTGGTTTGTGGAAGGTTTTCACGAACCTATTGTTGGCGGGGTTGAATATGTTAAACCAACCTATTGTATCTTGGCTTGACTGGGAAGTTTGGAGGCACCCTTTTAGGTGAAGAAAAATTACCTTCTTTCTCTTCTGCAATCTACTTCTGTTGGATAGAAAGTTCTTGGGTCAAGGCTACAGTGGTTGTAGTGTCCTTCTGTTCATCTCTCAAATAGATTTTGAAGAGGTTGAATTTGGAAGTATGTGTGATTACCTTGCAGCACGTTTTTGGTGGGAAAGTAGATGAAACTATCTTTGATATCATGTAGATATGACCCCAGAGTAACAATGACACTACGGGGTCGGGACTCATAAACATCATGACGTTTCTATATATATGGTTGGCCAAAAACAACATCACAAGCATCAAGAGGGGAAACATCACACAATACCTCATCCTTGAAAGGCTTTATGTCGTAGGACATGTGACAGTGTTGGCTGACATGGAGATCTCATCCTTAGTGAGGCACCCGATGTTTTATGGTTGTGGGTGTGGTGTTGTTGACAATCCCAACTGTTTGACGACCTCTGCTGAGATGAGTTTATTTTGGCTTCCATTATCCACAACAAAATGTAGTGCGGTCCCCTTCACCCACATCTATGAATGGATGAGGCACTCTCCCTCTTCAGGATCTACTAGTTCTTTTGGTTGAGTTGTTGCAGTCACGATAGTAGCAGTGGGGTCTACGTCAATGATCCATCTTCTCCCATTATTTTCTGAATCAAATTTTGAATCTGGGTTCAGATCTTTTTCTTTGATCTCAGCCACCAATGACTGTTTTGAGCGACATTCATCGATGTTGTGCTAGGGTATTTTGTGAAAATCGCACCACTTTCTAGTGTCCTTCTTCGTCTTTCCATGACCCTTCTTTTCCTGTGTCTTATACTGGTTTTTTGGAGGTTTTTTGTTAGGGTCATATTTATCATACTTTGGTTGTTGCGGATTTGCAAACTTGAACTCTGATTTGTTCTAGTGCCTAAATTTCTTCTTGATTTTAACAGCATATCAATAAGCAACTCCCAGCGATGAGATGTCCAGAAACTCCATTTCAATTTGGATGTACTTGTGTAGAGCCCCGTGATATTTCAGAACCAAATGTCACTCAGAATATTTGATACCCAGCTTGGTGTGCAAGGTATGGAAGGTATTTGTGAACTATGGCACTACTTGGCCCCTCACTTAACACAGCATGGTCCATCTCATGTATTGGTCGTCATAGTTACCAGTAGGGTAATATTGTTCCTTGATTGTATCCACAAAATAATCCCAAGTGGGCTCAGCCCCATATATTCCAGACTCCTCTGTGGAAATTTTCTCTCGGTAATTTTCCCACCAATGTTTGACATGGGGGAGAGCCTTAAGGAATGAGAAGGTGATCTTTTCCCTATCGGAAAAATTTGAACAAAGAAATAACCTTCTAGCATATTTAACCATTGTTCTAGGGAATCTACATCTATCTAACCTTAAAATATGAGAATATCATAATTGACTTGCACCTTGAAAAGAGAGGTGCTTCCAAAGTGGTCGCTTGATGAATATGTGTATGTTGTTATCGGTAGGTGTTGAAGGGTGTCGAAAAAATTCTCCATCATTTCATCCCTCTGTCGCGTGAGAGCTTGCTCATGGAAAAAGTTGATAGAATATTTGTCTTCATTGTTTTTCTTTTCTTCCACAATGGAGGGTTTCTTGGGCGTTCGAGAGAAATTTCCCTCAAGAGAGACAAGCTTTAGACCCAACTTGCTATTCTTGGACCTCGTCGGGGACATGCATTGAAAAACGATCAAGAGCAGCCTGCTTTGATACCACTGATCCAGATTATTTTCGGAACAAAATGAGAGTGGAGATATAGTAAAGAAATGTACAAATATATATCAGATATCCAATAATATAACAAAGATTTAGCAAATATATAACCATAAACACAGAGATACAGTAATACACAATTTCTATTAATGAGCGAAATGTACAAAAATGTAGAAATACGGAGTGAAAGACTCGTTATAATGGTGGAAGATTATCTCTAAGAAGAGATGTAATGACTACTCACATTTGCAAGAAGATGATTACAATGAGGATCTACAGACCTTTTTAACATAAATATTATCCCTAACCCTAACCTCGGAAAATGAAAATCCAACAATTTTGTGGACCCCGTTTTGGGTAGTTTGGTGTATCAACTTCTCGGGAGTGTAACTTTGGCATATGATCTTTGTTCGGGGTGCACTATATCTCGGTGGAAAGGCATCATCGAGGAGATTCATTTTGGGGGCTCAAATAGAGCCTTTAGCTATCATTGAGGTGCTCAATCCCGAAAAAACTTCATTTCGGTCCTCAAAATGGCCCCGGAAGTTTGAAACTGCTAAAAATAGTAAGTTGCCAACAAACTATTTTGAGCCAGTTGGAATAGGTGAGTGGCCAAAAATATCCACCTGGATCAAGAAAATAAGAGAGGATAGAAAACATCATAGTAAGTGAACTAGTCACTTCTCATAATTCCTTTTCTTTCATACTTCTCATCCAGAAATCATTTAATTGTGTATTTTCATTTCTTGAGAATCCATAATCGATATTTTTGTCTCCTTTTTATTATTTAAATTTGAAATTTGTCCTACTTTATTTTATTTTCGATGGGAGCCCCATCCTAGTCCATTTGGACGAACACAATCCTTTTATTTTTATTGTAAAACAGACTATTTTTTTGAACTCCCAAGAGAACTACTTCAGGATGTAATTTCAATGATTTCTCAAACTCTGAGTTTATGAGCACGAGATTTTTGAAGTGCATCTATCATATTTTCTTATGTTTTGAATGAAATACTCTTTTAAACTTCTCTACTATTGTGGACTATTATCTTTCCTTCTTATGAATGTGATAAAATTTTATCTCCTTGTGATGGATGTGATGAATATTTTACTTTCATATTGTGGTTTCTTTATATATATATATATATATATATATCAGTCTTGAAAGATTGTTGGTCCTTCTCTCAGGAACCTTTTTCTGTGTGAATATATTTTTATCTCTCCTTTATATTTACAAAGAAACAAAGATAGTGGGGTTTGTTGTTTAGCATTTCCCATTTTGATTGTTTAATTCAAAATATTCAAGATATATCTTTCAGACCATAACAAAGGAGTACTACCTCTATAAAAATGCAAGGGGATATTTTATCCTCGTGAGGTTGTTGTTTGGATTGTGTCAAATATGAAAATCAATAGTTTTGTGCTTGCCATTCTTTACAAAGTCGAATGGTGCCTGATGATGATTCCCAAGTACATAACCCTTACATACTCCTTCAGGGGGGAATACCTTTTTAAAACTAGCAACCATGTTTTGAGTTGCCACTGCCTGCAGACTTCAAAAATTCAAGTGTCTGAGTTGCTCATGCTAAATTCGACTTCTCTCATTAGTGTGAGCAACAAGTGTAGTCAGTTTGGTGTCAGCTCAAGTCATGTCATGGAACTTATACAAACTATCCATCGGGTTGAGAATCCCGCCAATGACAATTGACTTCCCTTTATTCAAATCACAAACATAGAACCGATCCGACCAAAATTCCACAATCTTACCTATTTGTGTCAACTAAACAACAAACAATAGATTGGAACTGATATTTATACAATGTCCCTAATCCGAACCCTTTGTAATTGTACATATAGGCTAGTGAGTCGTTGGTATCAATTGTAAGTGTAAATGTACATATAGGTTGGTGAGTCATTGACACTAAGTTTTGGTGTTGCACGCATCTGAGTAGTGTGCGGAGAATTGTTATCAAAGAGAGGGTGCACACATTTCATAGTGTTGTGTGCACCTGGGTAAGTGTGCACGTTGCACAGTGTTGCACGCACTTGGGTAAGTGCACGATAATGACCTGGGAGTGCACATCAAGACAAATTTTGTATATGGGTGTGTGTGCGTATTGAGGTCAGAGAGCCAATGTGATTATGAGTCTAGTGAGACGGGACGCAGATAGGTCAATGCGCCTATCCATGTAAAGTGTAATCATACTCAGTCATTAATAATATTACATCGTTGTGTGTAGATAGACTCATATGAAAAGAGATGGGGGGACGAATCCATCGAAAAAGGGAAAAGGGGGTGAGACTTAAGTCTTATGGAATATTTTATAATATTTCTGGAAAAGTGTAAAGTTATGGATAATTATTTTATCATAAGTTCTTGAACGTAGGGAACAAGTCACCAACTTGCTTAAGCTACTACTGAAGGTGACAATTTTTAATTTTAAGGCATGCAATATATATTGTTGGCCTTAGTGTATTTTGGGGGGAATTTCATTATTTCACTTTCTTGTGTGCAGGAGGGGTCGGACCATTTGATAGAGGGAGATTATTACCTTATCTTCATGGAGAATATTGTAAGGGGTTTTTGTATTGTAATCACTGTTTTGTTTTCGAAGAGGCGGGTTTTTCAGGCCTGTGAGCAATCTCTTTGGGTGAGATATTTATTGTTGAAGAAGAGGGTTGTCAAGCCTGTGAGCATACTCTCTAGGTGATATTTTTGCTAATAATTGTTCCTTGGTGTGTTGGGAATTAGTCATAAGGCTCAGAGACTTCATGTCTGTCCTATTGTTGGTAACCTTGGAAGGGAAGTGGGGAAGTTGAGGGATTGTTAAGCAAAGAAGGGGCACACTTCCTTGGGTGTGACAGGTGTGTGGGGAATGAGAGACTATAGGATAGTTGCAGTGGTAGGTACCTTGGACTGAGAAATTATGTTGAGAATAGGACCTTAGCCTGTCACTAGGAACCCTTTTTCCATGGTGGAGTTAATCCCCATCTCGGGGGTGACCTATTGTTGAGAGCTTATGAGCAACAAAGTATATGGCTTAGAGGAACATCTGAGTTATGCATGCAGTTGGTGAATTTCATAAAATATAAGTGTTCTTTATGTGCTCATCTCGTTTAATGTGTTTATTTATCTATGTTTGATATGGGTTAATTATTGTATGTTGTCACATATAAGTAAATGTTGTTATTTTTTTTAATGTTGCTTGTACATGTAAGTGTGGTGATGATAGTCATTATTGTAGTTATGCATGAGTATGACGAATGTTGATGGCCTTTCCTGTTAAGTTAACCTTATGATATTGGTCATGAGTCTTTGAGGCAAGGATTAAATGGCCAGGTGAGTAGTAAAGTAGCATGTGCACACAGGAGGTTGGAACTCATGTGTGTGTATAGGGAACTAGAACAAGCGAACAAGGAAATCAGAATTGATGTGTGATGCCAAGGTGTTTGTGTGCATGGTAGTGTTGTGTGATCAGTATACTCGTGTGTAGATGTTTGAGTTACTTACGCTGCTTAAAGTTGTGTTAAAAGAAGAAATTTAGTGTGGCGCGACTCACTTGAGGTTGAGCACAATACTTCAAGTGATACTGCGTAGACTGGTGTTTAGTATAGAATCTGCGGAGTGAATTTTTGGAGTAGCATTGTTCAGTAGTAAGTTGGGTGATACTACAACATGGTTGATTCAGATCCACATAATTTGAGATTGTGTGATGTGGCCCAGCCTAGGGTGGTTGGGGACGTTACATTGTGGTATCAGAGCTATTATTTCAACACTAGACTTGTATGGGCCAGAGTTCAACAAGAAGTTGTAGAGTTATGGTTTCCACACTGAGCTTGTATGGGTTGAGATTCCATTTTAAGGAAAAAATTCAAATTGATAAGTGGTTGAGTTTGGAATTATAGCATGACCATGGTGTGCCTAAGATAAGAATGTGCAAGTGTGCACACTAAATTCGGGACATTGCAGGGTGTGGCACTAGAACTGCACAGTAAACAATTGTGCACAGGTGTGCGCACTAAAGGTTTGGGTCTGCACAAAAAAAAAATTTGGTGCATGTGCATTAGCGATACACAGTGTACAAGTTAAAAATTGACATTGTGCATTGCTATGTGTTGAATACCAGTGCATGCACAGGGTGCATAAGAAAGGATTTTGACAAGATGGTGTAGAGTTTTCATGAAGTTGTCTCGTGAATTCACCTAAAAAATCTTGTTGTCTGTACATTTTGCAGAATTATCAATGATTAGAGTAGGACATAAATAGTGCAGAAGGTCAAAAGCATGGAAGATCCATAGAGGACTAAAAATCCTGATGATGGATTTAGGGATTTGTATGTTATTTTTGGTGCAGATGGTAAAAAATCCAAGGAGGAGTGCATGAACTTGGTAGAAACCATAAAGAGACTGAAAAAAGATGTCCAAAACTATAAAGTTGTTAATAAAAGGCTTATGAGAGCCAAGGAGTAGCAAGATGACTTCAATGTCAAATTGATGCAAATATTCGATAGAATAGAAAAGAAAATGGATAAGGAGACAGAGACAAGTAGGTCAAGAGGTCGTAGATATCATTATGAGAATAGAAGAGATGCAAGAAGTGTTAGTAGGCATCAACCTCACTCACCAAGGCATTCATTTATTAAAGCATGCAGTAGCTCAAGTCCATTTTTTGTCAAGAAGAATAAGAGAAGGACTGGGGTGGACAAGCTACAGGGAGAAATGAATAAGATCAAGCCTCCTACCTTTGACAATGAGAACAAGAAGGATGAAGATGTCGAAACTTGGTTGTTGGGTATGAAGAAGTACTCCAATATGCATAATTATTTTTCACAGTCAGAAGGGAGAATTGCCATTTATTAGCTAAAATGAAAGGCATTAATGTGGTGGGATCACTTCGTGCAGGTACAACACATTGATGACAAGAAGTTTACTTGGAGAGAGCTCAATAGGTATTTCAAAAAGAAATATTTAACCAAGAGATACTATGACAGGAAAATGAAGGAGTTCTTCAAACTCAAGCTTGGGAGTATGACGATAGATGAGTATGGAAGAATATTCTTATAGTTGTTGAAATATGTCACATTCATCAAGGATGAGCAAGTTAAAATTTAGAGGTACCTGAGTGGATTTCCCTCATTTATCAGTGACAAGATATTGTATGATGATCCCAATACATTGGAGGAAACTATAAGGTGCGCTAAGTGTCTTTATGATCAACAAAGGGGAAGACCAAATTTCAAAAAGGCTTGGGAATACAAGATGAAAAGCAAGGTAGAACAGAGGAACAAGGGGGATAAGACACCATTTTTCAGAAATATTATGCAGGGACAACCAACTACCAAGGAATCCAGAATGATGGAGACAGTGGAGCAAAATCCATGGCAACATTCTAGTCAATGTTGAAGTTGTGGTGGGGATCATATGCACAGAGATTTCCTTCAAAGAGGTGATAAAGAAAGGACTGTGTACAGTGTAGAACAAGCTATGTGAGTTGAGGACATGGGAAGAAATGTTCCAAGGATTTGCGCAGCCTTGGATAACAAGCAAGTTGAGTTTCAATCGCACATGATCGAAGTGGAAGGTAATATTAACGACAAACCCATTGTTATTTTAATTGACTCAATAGCTATTCATAGTTATCTAGATCCTAAGATGGTGGAAAGGTTCCAATTGTTGAGAATCAAACTTGGAAAACCTTGGTTGGTGCAGTTAGCTATAGGAGAAAAAAGGAAAATCAATGAGATGGTTAAGGCATGTCCAATGGATATGAATGGATTGCGCACAAAGCTTGATTTGAATATCATACCTTTGGGCTCGTATGACTGCCTCATTGGTATGGATTGGTTGGATGACCACTATGTTGTCCTAGATTGTTAGAATAAAGAATTTACTTGCTTGGGCGAGGAAGGGAACTTAAGAATGGTTCAAGGAATTCCAAAAGTTGTAACTATGAGAGAAGTTTTAGCCTTGCAATTGAAGAAAATCTATAGGAAAGGATGTCAAGTATTTGCAGTGCACATGGAAGAGGCACTTAAGGATAAAGTGCCAAGTGTTGGAGATTGCACAGTACTGAAATAATTTAAGGATGTCTTTAAAGAGATATCGGGATTTCCTACACAAAAGAGATATTGATTTCTCTATAAATCTGATAGTGGGAGCAACACCTGTATCCAAGACTCCTTATAGGATGAGTATGCTAGAATTGAAGGAGTTGCAGATGCAACTTGAAGATATTATGAAGAAGAGGTATATAGACCCAAGTGTGTCACCTTGGGGTGTCCCTGTAACACACCCGACCCCTGAGTGGCTTTCCTAGGGATGGGGCCTCAAAATTTCATTCTTCTTAGGTGATCAAATCCTCCATTCACGGTTTCTACTACACTCTGCTTGTCTAGAGTTTTCCAACCATGGCCTTCGTGCTCAAAACTGAGCCCAGAACCGGTGGATATATCTCTTCGAATTTCTTTGGGCATTTATTGGTTAAGGACCACGTGGATCCACCTCACATGTACTATTTCCAAGCTCCTTCATCCATGGTGGAAGACTATCCACAGTCTGATATCATGACTAGACTTAATATCTTCCTCCTATGTCAGTTATGGAGAGATTCAGTGCTTCGAGGCTTCGACACTTCATAGTTGTTTACTATCTACGCATGAGACTGCCCGGAGTTATGAACCTCCGAAGTCCTATAAGATCACTGCATGGCTCCGGCTTCTAGACTATTTTGTTCTCTTTACAAATCTACATCCTAGACCCTCCGGAGTCCCAAAGTTTTGGACTCCCAGAGTCCTAGTCACTTGGCCAACCGAGTTGGCTAGGTGGACATGTATTAGGAACTGACACGTAGGAGAAGTCAAGGTGACATGTGTTACATTCCAATGGACCTATAGGGCATGTGACACACATGAATTTGAGTGACACGTGGCATGTCAAGCTGGGGTCCATGTCACCCCCGGACTGATAGGATTCTCACATTCCTCAGATCTCATGGTCGAGGTCCGGCCACATAGATTTATAGATATATGGCTTTGGTTACCTCAGGGATTTGTTGTTTGGGAGTGTTGAAATGCAACTCCTATTATCTCCCGAAGTGCCCAATCTCCAAACAAAAGGGGATAACGCCATGCATCCCCGATATATCAATGGCTGGGAAGGGGCCTGAAGGATCACTTGATTTATGGTTTTGAGTCCTTCATGGCTCCGGCCTTCGGGGTTTTGGATCCAGTCTAGTTGGTTGGGTAGGTCCACCTAACCACCTGGGGAACCACCTAACGCCGGTCAACCTTGCGGGAAACTGAGTCTCCCAGTTACCTTCAGCCAGTATGAGGCTAGTGAGGTCAGTCATACTCTTAAGTCCCGGACTTCTGGAGCTTCAAAGCCAAGGGGACATATCTTCCTTAGGCTTAGCCTAAGTTTCCTGGGTATTGGTCATATGGGTCCTCTCGAATGGATATCATCCCCTTCTCTTCCAAATGAAGACACCTCCCCCTTTTCAACGATTCAACTTTGATATCCTTCTTGAGCTTTACCATGAAATAGTTAAGGACTTGGGTCTAGAATTTTGATCACCCGATGGGGTTCTGGAAAATGTATACTCTTCATACGGACAGGTTGAGGTCAACACGATATCTCATATCTCGATCGTCTTACAATCTTATGTCCCAGGAAGCCTTAGGAATTAAGATGGGCATACAGACTATCAGTCATAAATGTAATTTTACAAAGAGATGGAGACATACACATATCATAACCATTCCACATAGAAGTTATTTATAAATACACATATGTATAAATCCAATCATTCATCCATTATTCCACATCAATACATAAAATAGGGAAAATAATTATTAGAGTTAGATAACGTGAAGTGACTATTGAAAGGGGTGCCTATTTCCTCCCAACAATAGGCTCAGTCACTCCTAACGGATTTACCACTAGACACCCCCGAGCTAGACCATGATGCTCTGCAACAAAATCCTTTCTTCCAGCTCAACGACAGTAGGGATGGAGGTTACTCTCCTCCTCCTGCTGGATCTTGGCAGTGGTTTACACGATACCAAGCAAGGAGGACCAACCTCTTTTATCATCTTGTATCATAACCTTCTCATCCATTTCCTGCTATCAAAACGCTTATCTCTGAGTTCTTCCTTGAACCCGTAAGCTTAGCTTCTCGTCTCTGCATTCTTCGCAGGTCTTCCTCCCCCCACCACACCTCCCTTCCTTTCCTTTCTCGGCAAGGTTGTGTGTGGCTCGAATTCCTAGTCAGTGGTCAGGTCTTAAAGCCTTACAAATGGGTGTTTTTCCCCATCCCCTCATTAACTCTTAAGGAGGTCTTCCCACCTACCATCCTGACTGTAATTCAATTCTGGGTCAGAGGGTTGTTCTGGTCCTGAGCAATTAATATCCAGTAAGGTATTGGTTTGGTGGAGGTTAACACAACCATTCCTAGTCTCGTTCACCATCTATTTCATAGCATTAATGGTCTCTCTTAGTATATGTTGGCCCTTGGGTATGGAATCAAGCAAAGATCAAGGAAGAAGAGGTAAAATGTGAACTTCACAAGAGACACAAACATTGTTACTAGGCCGAAGTAAGCAAAAGAGCAGAAAAGAAGGAGCAAAGCCCAAGAAAGTTATCATTGGATGAGGATATCAGGGATGACAGATGAGAAAGGTATATGGATCGATGACAACTCAGATAGCGGGAAAAGACACATTTAGCACCACGCAGGAAGAAAGGAGAGACAGGTTGGCGAAGCCTGGGAAAAGAGGGTCAAGTTGACCTAGGGTTTGTATATCTAGGGTTTTGACACCTACGTCTCGACCTAAGGCTATCGGTGAGGGATTGTATTGTATAAATAGAGGTCGATAGGACCTAGGTTGGGTCGGTACTGTTGTTGAGCATTGTTATTGATTTTTGTTCATTGAGATAATATTGTATTGTGAGTGAGAGAAGTGTTGAGAGTAAGAGCCTTCTAGTATTGTAAGATCTTCAGTTGGGTGCGAAGATCAAGTCCTATAACTGGGTGCATAGGAGGGGGAGAGAAAGCGAGAAGAAGAAGAAGATCTACTAACAGAGAGCGCAGACAACAACTGTAAGCTTTACCTTAATATATCATAAGCATAGTTCTGTGGACGTAGCCCTAGGGAGAGGGTGAACCATGTATATATGGTGTTATGTGTGTATGATTGATGCTTTATCTTTGTCTTTGATATACTATTATTGCATTATTGTATTAGATCAGACCTATAGAATGTGGAGTAGATTTTAGTGATAAGTGAGTTAGGTGTACTCCATTGTATTGTGTTAAGATCCACTTGATATTCCCCTGGTTGTAGACATCCATGTCCTACAACCCCCCATAGCTACTTTGGGTGAGACTGCATCTGCTTCGCAGGTGTTGCCGAAAGGGCTGGTAATTAGGGCTTTGTTGGTGCGCTCTTGAGCATTGAACCCTAGGTCTGCCCCTATGCCAACAAATGGTTTCATTGTTAGGATAGCAAGAGTCGACAACGTTGTATCCAGAGCAGTAGATCATTGGTTTGATAGTACCATTGGAGGGTATATCACCGAATTTGTTGTCGACAAAGTAGAATCATATAGCCAAGCCGACAGATACTTTTACAAAGGACCCAGAGGGAAATTTTTGCATTTATTGAAGATGAGAATTAAGATGCTCTTGCATGAGAAGAACATTCTAAAGATACAGTAGATTGGTTGAAGCCAGAAAAGCTAATATTCAAAAATTTAGACAGCGACAGGGACACAGAAGCTGGACATATTCACAGTGGGAGAGCGTTTAGAGGGGTTCACCTTGAGAACCTGTTCAAGCAAAACTATGAAGAAGAAGGTTTCTACAGCGGAGAAGAGGTAGATCTAACAGATGAATAACGTCCAAAACCCTCTAGGCCAGAGGAAGGACCAACTGAATAACTTCGCCAGGATGAGCTAGAAAAATTAGGTACCACGCAAACTGTTGAAGTAAGTATCATTAACCCTCATGTTGTTTCAACAGCACTAGGAAATCAAAGTAATCATAGTCATCAGAGTCCTCAGAGTGTTACTACTAGTAGTTCAGCATCTACCTAGAAAGGAAACCCAGGTAGCTCTATGGTGGATGAGATGAGGTTCCCTATATTTAGAGGGGATGGATCTGAAGACCCAGATCAACACTGGTTCCTATGTGAATTTGTGTGGAATATTAAGAATGTCACTAATGAGGCTGTCAAAAGAACCCAGCTCAGCACTACTCTTAGAGATCGTGCACTGAGTTGGTACATGAAGCTTGTCCAAGGACTTGCACAGCCCCAACCATTGAATGAGATCAAGAACGTGTTGATTGCAGAATTCAAGAAACCCAAATCGGAGTCACAATGTATTACAGAGCTTAAGGAGATCAAATAGAAGGTTGTCGAACTTGTATGGGAATTCGATCAGAGATTCAAGACCTTAACAGGCTTATTAACTTTTAAGATCCCAGATGAATAGAACAAAGAATGGTTCATCACTGCACTATTACTACACATCATATTTCCTCTAATGCAACAGAAAATTGCTTTGCAGTTCGAGGCGTTGGAGATCACCATGAAGCTTGATTCAGCTCCTATGGGAGAATCCAGCTCAGGTATGAGCCATATCTTGAGCCAGCTGACCAGTTTGTCTTTACAGGTCGAAGACATAAAAAAGGATAAGGGAAAGGAAAAAAGAGAAGACAAATGGTGTGCCATATGCATATCAGAGGGCCATGATAAGGAACATTGCCCTGTATTTCATGAATATTTGGCCTCAGGAGCTCCGAGCCCCTTGAAGCAAGTCACATTGCCTTGGTGCGAAGTATGTAGAAACTGACATTGCCCTGGTCAGTGCTATTACATGTAGAAGTATGTTCAGACACCTGCAAATCTATATTGCACCTTCTATAAGTCAGTAGGGCATGATGATAGAGACTGTAGGGCCTATGACCTCATGCATGAAAGGTCAAGAGATGTATAAAGGATCCAAGGTGAAGTATAGCAAGAAGGAAACTCTACACAGTAAAACTCCCCGAGAAGAGGAAAATTCAATCCTCACGGTGGATATAGAGGATGAGGACGAGGACGAGGAATGGGCTGAGGCCGAGGATAGATATTTTTTTATAACTATGCGTAGCCAGGACATCTAGAAAGGGATTTTCAGACCCCTTGTACTACTTACATTTATTGCAATTCTTTTGAGCATGTTATAGAAGTTTTCCCTATGTTGTTGGCTAAGCTTCAAGAAAGACGAGGACCTCAGTAGAACCCACAAGTGCAGTTGATATATGTTGAAACTCGCGGAGAATACCCAAGAGTCGTTGTTATTACTCGAGGAGGCATTGTTACAGGAGAAGATAGAGTGACCCGGGGAAAGACTACAAAAGACTCAGGAGTCAGAAAAGCTGTGGAGAAGACTCAAAATTTTGATGCCAAGAAAGAAAGATGGACATTTGAAGATGCAAGGAAAGAATTCAGAAGAGATCAAGGCTCATCATCAAGAACATGGCTAGAAGTAAGAGAATATGGAATGCCACTGGTATTCGATCATTATGCTTCGTCGAGAGAGGGAAAAGAGGTAAGTAAGCTCATGGAATTTCTATATACTTGTATTAAGCTAATCCGGGATGAAAACGTTGTAAGGGAACTTCAGAATTTAATCAAGCAATATGAGCTAGGAAAGATAGACCCCATGTTGAATAGGGCAGTACAACAAATTGGGAAAAGGATAAGGACAAACAAAGAATTACACTTGAATGCTCAGATAGGAGAGTATGACATAGACTATGTGGTCCTCGACTTAGGGTCAGAGGTTAATGTCATGACAAAGCAAACTTGGGCATTGATGGGAAAGCCCAATTTGATATATTCCCCTATCAGGCTTCGCATGGCCAATCAGCAAGTCGTCATCCCATTTGGGCGATTGGAGCATGTCCATGTGGACATCAATGGGGTTAGAACCTTTGCAGATTTTTAGGTAATTGAAATTATCGATGACAGTTGTCCTTACCCTACATTGTTAGGAATTGATTGGGCCTTCAACAACTCTACTGTTGTTGATTTGAAGAAAAGATGTATGACATTCGAAAGAGATGGCCTTAGGGTCATCACACCCTTATATCCAGATGAGGGTCAACGTTACACAGAGCCCATCAGAGAAGAAGACCATGCATATGACCTGGAAAACATCTACAAACTGGCAGCCAAACAACAATATTACATCAACCCTACAACCGATGGGAATCTGAGCTGGCGAAGTTACAGTGCATGTTCATCAGACTCAAAAGAAGCGTTGGAAAATTGGAAAAATCAGATGTATGAAGTATCCAAAAGAAGGTGTGTCAGGATGACCAGAGAAGTTCATTGGATTGGTTCAACGGTGAGCAACTTACCCACCTTTGATGGTTTGAATCCATTAGAGACCTTATTGTTGTACTTTGAAGCAAGTGTACCAACGCAATAGAGACTGTTGGCAATGGATGAGGCCCCGAAAGCTACACCAACAAGATGGTGGGGGATGCACAAAAGCAATATTACAGACTGGGTACAATGTTGAACCTTGATGACAGCATGGTTCTCGGCCCAAGTAGAAAGTTGTGAAGTAAGGTACACAGGTCAAAGCTTCCCAAAGGACCATGTGAGAAGATATGAAGAAGCCTGGAGTGATATTCCACAAGATCAATGGGTGCACAAATTCATCAACACACTGCACACCACACCTATCAACTGGTACCTTTAAGCGGAGTTGTGCCTCATCACCACAGATTGGAAAGGTATGACTCTGAATTTTGTAACTACATTTCTATTTGAAAGTCAATATCCTTAAGTATACTAGACACTACATATTGTGAGATAGAAAGTACTTAAAGAAGAATCTAGACTCCCTTTGGAACAAGAAGAGGACGAGTGGATTGTGCCTCTCCAGAAACTGCAGGGTTGTTACAATATTAATGCAGATGACGATGATGATCCAAGGAAGGTCAACATCGTTGAGACAGAAGGACAAAGAGATGTGAAAGGACCAAGAGTTGAGCTACCATTTATTGGTCAGCCAATCAAGATTACAAAAGTCAACATTGGGACAGAGGAAACACCGAAGCTTTCCAATGTCAGAGATTATTGGGATGTTGCTACCATTGACAAGATTACAGAGGTGTTGCACAAATATCAGGACTTGTTTCCAACCAAGTTCACTGATATGAAGGGAATCAAGGGACCTATGGGAGAGATGAGGATACCTTTGAAACCATATGCAAATCTAGTCAAGCAAAGACCCTATATATTGAACCCGAAGTATAAGGAAAAAGTGAAGCTTGAGCTCGATAGAATGATGGAAGCAGGCATTATCGAACATGTCGAAGAGTCTGAATGGATTAGTCCTATGGTGGTGCAAGACAAGATGATAGGAGAAATCAGGATCTGCGTAGATCTCAGGAAGTTGAAAGATGCTTGCCTGCATGACCCCTTCCCTACACCATTTACTGACGAAGTGCTAGATAATGTGGGAGGCCAGGAGCTGTATTGTTTTATATATGGATTCTCAGGATATCATCAGATCTGAATTGCCAAGGAGGATCGCCACAATACCACATTTGCAATAGAATGGGGATCTTACCAATATACAGTGATGTCATTTGGACTAAATAATCCCCTAACCATCTTCTCCAGGGTGGTGGTTGAAGCATTTAAAGAATTTTTTCATACTAGAAGCATATTTTGATGACTGGACTATGTTTAGTTTGTTGAAAAACTATATTGAATGCCTAAGACTAATTTTGGATAAGTGCAGGCAGTGTCAAATTTCTTTGAATCTGAAGAAGTGCATCTTCTTCTCACGATTTGGAGTGTTGTTAGGGCATATTGTGTGTAAGAAGGGACTGTTGGTAGATCCCTCTAAAATTGCTCTTATTGTTGACCTGCCACCTCCTACTTCAGTCAAACAACTGTGCATTGTGCTAGGACATACTGGATATTACAGAAAATTAATTAAAGGATATGCCCAGATTACAGCACGTATAGAAAAGTTGTTGAAGAAAGACTGTTAGTTTAGCTAGACAAAAGAATGCCAGTAGAGCTTCGACACACTGAAACAAAATATGGTTATTGCGTCCATTCTGGTTTTCCCAGATTGGACTAAAGAGTTTCATGTGCATGTTGATGCATCATCCATTGCATTAGGAGTTGTGTTAGCACATCCGAGAACAGGATACATCGATCACCCGTTAGCCTTTGCTAGCAGGAAGTTATCCACAACAGAAATTAACTACACCACCACAGAGAGAGAAGGATTGGCCATGGTGTATGCATTACAAAAATTATGCCACTACTTATTGGGAGGACACTTTAAAATGTTCACAGATAAATCTGCATTGAAGTACCTAGTCAACAAGCCAATGTTGTGGGGGCGAATATGCAGATCGCTTCTGTTGTTTCAAGAATATGATTTTGAGATCATAGTTAAGCCAGGAAGAATGAACAAGGGTCCTGACCACTTGTCAAGGTTGGAACATGGCAAAGAACCCACCAGTTTGGAGGATACACTGTCGGATGCACAGCTGCTCGTCATCAGAAAGATCGATGACCACTTCACAGAAATAGTCCAGTTCCTATCAATGGGAATGGCACTTAATGAGTATACAATTCCCCAGAAGAAATAGCTAGTAGTGCGTGTTGCAGACGTTTCACTGATAGCGGGTCAACTATACAAGATGGGACCTGATGAGATACTAAGAAGATGTTTTATGGAGGTAGAACGCACATTGATCCTCGCAGAATCTCATGAAGGACTCGCAAGAGGACATTATGCAGAGAAAGTAACTGCGCAGAAGGTTCTGCGAGCTAGCCTTTGGTGGCCTACCTTACACAAAGATGCTAAGGATTATGCTAGAGCCTGTGATGTGTGCCAGAGAGTTGGGAGACCATCTAGAAGAGATGAAATGTCATTAGCACCGCAGATGACCCTACAGGCATTCGAAAAATGGGCCATTGACTTTGTGGGACCTATCAACCCACCAGGGAAGCGCACAGGAGAAAGTTATATCATAACTACGACTGGATACTTAACCAGATGGGCCGAAGCTAGAGCATTCAAGGACTGTAGTGCAACTACAGCTGCATGATTTATATTTGATGACATAATAACCAGCTTTGGATGCCCCAAGATCCTTATGAGTGACCAAGGCACACACTTCATCAATCAGACAGTTGAAGCATTGACTGAGGAGTTTACCATCTATCATCAGAAGAGCACACCTTATCATCCTCAGGCAAATGGAACAGTAGAAGCATTCAACAAAATCTTGGAGACAGTGCTGACGAAGATTTGTAATGTGAACAAGGATGACTAGGATTTAAGAGTACCTGCAGTACTTTAGGCCTATAGAACCACTTGCAAGAAACTGACCATGAAGACCCCTTTTAAGCTAGTCTATGGTCTCGAAGTTGTTGTCCCAATGGAATACTTGGTGCCAAGCTTAAGAATTGATGCCTTTACAGATATGCATGACACTAGAGTTGTTCAAGAGAGGCTTTCATAGTTGGTTGAACTGGAAGAAGACATATTTATTGCAGGATTTCATCAGCAGGTTCAAAAGGACAGAGAGAAAGCCTACCATGACAGGCACATCAAGAAGAAGGCATTCAAGCAAGGTAACTTAGTATTGGTGTATGATAGTAAGTTTATAAAACACCCAGGGAAGTTCAGAAGGCATTGGCTTGGACCATATGAGATCGCCTATGTTACAGAAGGAGGAGTTGCACAGCTGAAGACGCTGAACGGAGAATGGAAGGAAGGGTTGGTAAATGGGATTCGGTTGAAATTGTACTATGACAACCATCTGCCTCGTAGATCTCAGTAAAAAGATGGAAGAAAAGGGTCTAGGTATTAGGTGTAGTTGAAACTGGGTACCAGACACAGAAAAGACAGTCTGCACAGGGATGGAGAGGAGGCATAAAGTAAAAAGCAAAGACTACACTGCGCAGTCCAAATTCAAATTAAAACAGAAGGATCAGATCTGAAGTGCCTCAGGATGAGTCACATGTGAGTGTTGGGAGATTGTTGGCCCTTAGGTATGGAATCAAGTGAAGATCAAGGAAGAAGAGGTAAAATGCAAACTTCATGGGAGACATAGTGATTGTTACTGGGTCGAAGTAAGAAAAAGAGCAAAAAAGAAGGAGTGAAGCCCATGAAAGCTATCCATTGGATGAGGAGATTAGGGATGACAGATAAGTAAGGTATATGGATCAAGGACATCTAAGATAGCGTGAAAATCCATTGTTAGCACCATGCGGGAATAAAGGAGAGACAGGTTGGCGAAGCTCGGGAAAAGAGGGTCAAGTTGACCTAGGGTTTTAGACATGTAGGGTTTGTATATCTAGGGTTTTGACACCTAGTTCTCGACCTAAGGATTTCGGTGAGGGACTGTATTGTATAAATAGAGGTGGAGAGGACCTAGGTCAGGTCGGTACTGTTGTTGAGCATTGTGATTGATTTTTGTTCATTGATAGAATATTGTATTATGAGTGAGAGAAGTGCTGACAGTAAGAACCTTCTGGTATTGTAAGATCTTCAGTTGGGTGCAAAGATCAAGTCCTGTAGTTGGGTGTGTAGGAGGGGGAGAGAAAGCAAGAAGAAGAAGAAGATCTGCTAGCAGAGAGCACAGACAAGAACTATAAGATTTACCTTAATATATCATAAGCATAGTTATGTGGACGTAGCCCTAGGGAGTGAGTGAACCACGTATATCTGGTGTTATGTGTGTATGATTGATGCTTTATCTTTGTCTTTGATATACTGTTATTGCATTATTGTATTAGATCAGACCTATAGAATGTGGAGTATATTTAAGTGATAAGTGAGCTAGGTATACAGCATTGTATTGTTTTAAGATCCACTTGATATTC
The DNA here is from genome assembly GCA_009831015.1 of Picea engelmannii. NCBI lineage: Eukaryota > Viridiplantae > Streptophyta > Pinopsida > Pinales > Pinaceae > Picea > Picea engelmannii. The sequence continues at coordinate 666,684 of ML785263.1, forward strand.
CCTTGGTTGTAGACATCCCTGTCCTGCAACCCCCCATAGCTACTTTGGGTGAGACTGCATCTGCTTCGCAGGTGTTGCCGAAAGGGTCAGTAGTTAGGGCTTTGTTGGTGCACTCTTGAGTGTTGAACCCTGGGTCTGCCCCTATGCCAACAGTATACCCCCCTTTTCCAACATTCATGCAACACTTATCCATTTCTTAGTAAGTAACAAAATTTACATTCAATGACCTTTTATACAAAGGTCCATCCAATCAAATATTCACACATATTGCATTTTCCATAGTCTCTTGGCCCATATAGTTATATTTACAAACTAGGGGAAACAGGGTGTTACGATTCCCTCCCCCTTAAAGGAACATCATCCTCGATGTTATATCTGTCAATGTGCTCTGTATATACAGAAGTGAACAAAAATGGATATGCATGTCTCATGGCATCCTCCATTTCCCACGTAGCCTCATCTGGGCCAAAGTGTTTCCACTGCACCTTGACCTGTGCAATGGTTCAGTTCCTAAGTTGGGTTTCCTTCCTGTATAGTATGCATTGAGGTTCTGGCAGGAATTCTCCCTCCATCTCCACCTAGATCATAGACCATTCAATTTTATGATTAGAATCATGTACATATTTCTTCAATAATGAAACATGGAAAACATTATGTGCCTTTACTATGGGAGAGAGTGATATCCTATAGGCTATAGGTCCCACTCTATCTAAGACTTCAAAGGGTCCACAATACCGAGGTGTCAGCTTGGCACAAGCTCCCATTCTCAAGGAACTCTTCCTGGGCCTAACTCTGAGATAGACATGGTCTCATGTCTTGAACTCTCTGGGAGTTCTCTTTCTGTCGGCGTAACTTTTCTGTCTCTCCCGAGAAGTTTTTAGATTTTTCTTTATCTTAATCACTTTTTTTCCATTTCTTTCAATATGTCAGGTCCGATTGTAATTCTATCCACTAGATTACTCCAACTAACAGGAGTCTTTCACGGTCTACCATAGAGGGATTCAAAAGGGCTCATCTTCAGTGACTCTTGATAATCGTTGTTGTAGGAAAATTCTACCAATGGCATGTAGTCTTCCCACTTCTTAAGTTGATGTATTACATGCATCCTTAACATGTCTTCTAATATTTGGTTTACTCTTTCTATCTGTCCATCATTTTGAGGGTGATAGATTGTGCTAAACAACAATTTAGTCTCAAAACCAGCCATCAAGGATTTCCAAAATCTTGAAGTGCATTTTTTTATCTCTATCAGATACAATCTCCCTAGGCATGCCATGCATTCTGAATATCTCCTCCATGAAGATGTTGGCAATATCTATTGCCTTGCAAGTCAATTTGACAGGAACAAAGTGAGCAGACTTTCTCAATTTGTCCATTACTACCATGATGGCATCATACTGCTTGGCCAATTTTGGTAATCCGATGATGAAATCCATGTAGATGGTTTCCCATTTCCATTCTATAATTTGTAGAGGTTGTAACAACCTTGTTGGGTGTCGGTGTTCTGCCTTAACTTGTTGGCATTATAGACACTTAGCTAGATAGTCAACTATGTCCTTTGTCAATCCAGACCAATAGAATTGTTTCCTAGCGGCCATGATCATTTTCTGATATCCTGGGTGTCCATTATATGGTCTCTTGTGCAGTTCATCCATTATCAACCTCTTCAATTCGTCACACCCTATGATATACAATCTGTTTCTTTAAGTCAACAGGCCTTTATCAAGCATCTGATAGCCTTCATACTTTAGCCTTGTGGGCTCTTGCTTTAGGCACGATGTCACAATATTGAAGAATGCATATGTTTCTTGTGCATTCCTGACTCTTTCCCTGACATCCGTTTCACAGGTGCTCATCGCTTCCAAGTGAATCATTTTCACACTTCTGTTAATGGCATCGACTACCCTATTTTCCTTTCCTTTGATGTGTTTGATTTAAAAATCAAACTCACTAAGGAGAGCCATCCACCTAGCCTTTCTAGCATTGAGTTTTGGTTGATTAAACAGGTGTCTCAATCCAAAGTGGTATTTCATAAGTACAAATCTCCTACCCATGAGGTAATGCCTCCACATTTTTAAAGCATGCACTATGACAGCCAACTCTAGATCATGGGTCACATAATTGATTTCATTCTCATTCAGTTTTCTGGATTCCTAGAAAATTACACGTCTTTCTTGCATATGGACTCCTTTGAGTCATTCCTTGCAAGCATCTATACACACGACGAAGTCATTATCAGGGTCTGCAATTTCCAGCATGGGTGCATGGGTCAGAAGGTATTTCAGTGTATGAAATATTTCTTCACATTTTGATGTCCAAGTGAACTTAACCCCCTTTTTCTAAAGGGCATTGATTGGACAACCAATCTTGGAAGATCCTTTTATGAACCTTCTATAGTATCCTTCTAAGCCCATAAAGGATCTGATATCATATACATCATTTGGGGTAGGCCATTCCATAATAGATCTGATCTTGTCAGGTTCTACTACCACTCCTTTAGAAATAACATGGCCTAAGTAATGGACTCGCTTCTAAAAGAATTCACACTTGCTAAACTTAGCGTAGATTTGATGCTCTCTTAGTACTTGAAGTATGAGTCTAAGATGTTCTTCATGCTCCTCTCTATTCTTGGAGTAGATTAGGATATCATTAATGAAAACCAATACAAATCTATCTAGGAATTTGTTGAGTACATTATTCATCAAGCACATAAAAGTGGCGGGGGCATTGGTTAATACAAATGGAACTAACACGAATTCATAATGACCATACCTTGCCCTAAAGGTTGTTTTGTGGATGTCTTCATCCTCGATTCGGACTTGATGGTATCCAGACTTCAAGTCAATCTTTGAGAAAATGGAAGCACCCCCTAATTGGTCGAACAAGTCATCAATTCTTGGTAAGGGGTACTTGTTCTTTATGGTTGTCTTATTGAGTTGTCTATAGTCTATGCACAGTCGAAGCGTGCCATATTTATTCTTCACAAATAGGACTGGTGCTCCCCATGCAGACAGACTGGGTCGTATGTAGCCTATGTCCACCATTTCCTTTAGTTGTATCTTGAGCTCAACTAGCTCGAGTGTACTCATCCTATAGGGTATCCTAGACACTGGCACTGTTCCTGGTGCAAGTTCTATCGAGAAGTCAATGTCTCTCCTCGGAGGTAGACCCGGTACCTCTTCTGGAAACATGTCTCTATAATCTCTTAATATGGAGTGGTCCTCTAGGTTCGATCTGTCACCCTCAATAGATTTTGACACCTTTATTTCATATAGAGAACATCCCTTTCTGCAATACTTTTTCATTTGAAGGGTTGATATTCGTCTCACTGAGACAGGCTTCTGAATCCCTTGGAGGGTTATATTTTTCCCTTCTTCATTTATACATTCTAAGGTTTTATGGTAATAGTCCAACTTATTTTTATAATCAGCTAACCAGTCCATACCAATCAACAGGTCATAAGATCCTAGGGGAAGTGTGTTAAGGGTAGCTTGGGTGGGCAATCCATCCATAATGAATTGGCAAGATGGTATGACCTCTGCTACTTTTATTTTGGTTCCAGTGGCTAGTTGTACTAACCATGGCTTAATATGTCTAACTAGTTGCAGTTTACACTGATCAAGAGTTTGAGGAGCCACATAACTCAAATTAGAACCAGGGTCAATTAAAATAGAAACTATATGGTTGGTGATCATACCTTCCATCTCCACCACTAAAGATTGGTGGTCAGCTTGTTTATTATCCACGGCTGCATAAATATGTGGCATGCTCCTAGCCACATCATTGACTGCGGTAGCTTCTTGGATGTTGTAGACTCTCCTATTTTTCTATTGTCTATGTGGACAGTCCCTCAGTAGATGTTCTTCTCCACAACCCCAGCATTTCAAGGGTTCCTTCTTTGGGTTATCAATCTTTCTTAGGGTTGCTCTAAAAGGTTTATTTCCACTTTGGGAGGGGAAATTTTGCTGATATACACTTCTAGTAGGTAGGATTATCCTAGATTCCTTCCTATAGTTCTTAAATCTTGAGGATTTGAACCCCTTCTTATTGAATCTTGAACCGCACTTCTTCTTCCAATCCTCGTGAGGTTTTGTCTAACTCTTGAGTTGTTCATAACAATACCTCACCTTTAGGATAGTGTCTTATAAGCTCTTTGGCTCATCAAACTCAATCAGGTTCTTGTAGGTCTAAGGTAACCCAATAATAAATCGTTGCACTTTTATCTTTTCATCCTTTATGTAGGGTACATACCTCAACAGCTCAAGGAATTTATTGACATATTCCTCTGTGATGAGTTGTCCCAGCTTGAGTTCATAGAACTCCTTAGTCTTCCCATCAAAGTATTTCTCTAATAGATACTTCTTCTTGAAGTGTTTCTCAAATTGTTTCCATGATAATTCCTCTTCATGGATTCCTTTCACATTATTAAGATCTTCCCACCAAATGGAAGCCTTTCCATTCATGTTGAATATGGCTATTCAAGCCTTCAAGTTTTCGGAGTAGTCATGGAATCTGAAGTACTTATTTAAACCAAGAAACCAAGCTTCTACCTCTTCCCCTTTCTCAATTTCTCCATTGAAATAGGGTGGTTTGGATTTCTTGAACTCTTCAGTTTCATGAATTTTGGAATGCTTTTGCTTCTTCCCTTTCCTTTGAGAATGTGAGCTAGTTTTTCTACTAGAAGATTCCTCGAAGTTGTCAGTTTCCTTTACAGAGGATTCTCCTGATGAGTGTCCCCTGTCTCCAGGTTGGACCTTGTTCAAGGTACTCCTCCTAGTGTGGCCACTTATGAAACCATGTTTTCGTATCTCAGGTGGACTTCGGCTTCTCTTCGTATGTCATCGGTCCACATGACTGGTTGCAGGTCCATGCTACAGCTATCTCTGTATATTGGATAAGCTCTGTAGCAAGACTGCATTAATTTCCATTTGCTTTTATTGCTACTTTATCAATCTCTCGTTGTCGCAACTCTATAATTCGTGCATGAGGTTCCTTACAGTTTCATCCAGATCCAGAGGGGTTTCCACCGCCCTCCTCTCGTCATATTTTTCATCTATGTTGTGGGAGACATCCCCCACTTCGTGGTGCATCACCATCCTTTATGCTTGTAGTTTTCCATAGTTCACTGACTGCTTAAGTGCTGACAAAACACTTGTCGTTAGCTAATAATATATTATTTCATGAACAACACATAGTCATATTTCTTAAATACACACATACATTAGAAAACTTTCATTATTTTCTTCATTAAGGGTTTAACCAAACTCTTTAGGGAAGAGGTAAGGTAGGGAGTCACCCTTAAAGTTCTTTTAAATATGGTTTTTATGCAACGTGTCCATGACCCCAAGCAGGACAAGTGATGTAACCATGCTCTGATACCAATTTGTAACACACCCGACCCCTGAGTGGCTTTCCTAGGGATGGGGCCTCAAAATTTTATTCTTCTTAGGTGATAAAATCCTCCATTCATGGTTTCTACTACACTCTGTTCATCCAGATTTTTCCAACCACGACCTTCATGCTCAAAACCGAGCCTAGAACTGACAGATATATCTCTCCGAAGTTCTTTGGGAATTTAATGGTTGAGGGGCATGTGGCGCCCACGTGGATCCACCTCACACACACTATTTCCAAGCTCCTTCCTCCATGGTGGAATTCCATCCACAGTCTGATCTCGTGACTAGACTTACTCTCTTCCTCCTATGTTAGTTGTGGAGGGATTTGGCGCTTCGACGCTTCACGACTGTTTACTATCTATGCACGAGATCGCCCGGAGTTCCAAACCTCTAAAGTCCTGTAAGATCACCGCATGGCTCTGACTTTTGGACCGTTTCGGTCTCTCTACAATGTTACATCCCAGACCCTCCAGAGTCCCAAAGTTCCAGACTTTCGGAGTCCCATTCACTTCGCCAACCGAGTTGGCTAGGCGAACACATATCAGGAACTGACACGTAGGATGACTCAAAGTTCCAATGGGCATATAGGGCATGTGACGCACATGAATCTAAGTGACACGTGGCATGTCAAGATGGGGTCCATGTCACCCCCGGACTAACATGCTTCTCATATTCCTCAGATCTCACGGTCGAGGTTCGACCACGTAGATTTATATATCTATGGATCTGGTTACCTCATGGATTTGTTGTTCGGGAGTCTTGTGATGCAACTCCTCTTATCTTCCAAAGTTCCCAATCTCCAAACAAAAGGGGATAATGCCACGCATCCTCGGTATATCAACGGCTGGGAAGGGACCCAAAGGATCCCTCTATCTATGGTTTTGATTCCTTCATGGCTCCAGCCTTCGAGGTTTCGGATCCCAGTCTAGTTGGTGAGGAAGGTCCACCTAACCACCTGGGGAACCGCCTAACATTGGTCAACCTTGCGGGAAATTGAGTCTCTTTGTTACCTTCAACCAGTATAAGGTTGGTGAGGTTGGTCATACTCTAAATTCCCTAACTTCTGGAGCTCCGAAGCCAAGGGGACATAGCTTCCTTAGGCTTAGCCTAAGGTTCCTGGGTATTATTCATATGGGTCCTCTCGAACGGATCTCATCCATTTGTCTTCCAAATGAAGATACCTTCCCCTTTTCAATGCTTCAACTTCACTATCCTTCCTGATATTTACCATGAAATGGTTAAGGACTTGGGTCTAAAATTTTGGTCGCCCGACAGGGTTCTGGAAGAGGTATCCTCTTCATAGGGATAGGTTTAGGTCAACACGATATCTCCTATCTTAGTCATCTTACAAGCTTATGTCCCAGGAAGCCTTAGGAACTAAGATGGGAATATAGACTATCAGTCAAAAATGTAAGTTTACAAAGAGATGGAGGCATACACACATCATAACCATTCCACACAGAAGTTATTTATAAATACACATATGTATAAATCCAAGCTTTCATCCATTATTCCAAATCAATACATAAAACAGGGAAAATAATTATCAGAATGAGAATGTGAAGTGACTGTTGAAAGGGGTGCATGTTTCCTCCCAACCATAGGCTCGGTCAATCCTAACGGATTTACCACTAGCCACCCTTGAGCTAGACCACGATGCTCTGCAACAAAATCCTTTCTTCAGGCTCAGCGACAGTAGGGACAAAGGTTACTCTCCTCCTCCTACAGGATCTTGGCAGTGGTTTACACGATACCAAGAAAATAGGACCAGCCTCATTTATCATGTTTTATCATAACCTTCTTAGCCATTTCCTTCTACCAGAACGCTTATCTATTAGTTCTTCCTTGAACCTGAGAGATTAGCTTCTCATCTCTGCACTCTTCGCAGGTCTTCCTCCCCCCACCACACCTTCCATCCTTTCCTTTCTCAGCAAGGTTTCGTGTGGCTCGAATTCTCGATCAGTGGTCAGGTCTGAAAGCCTTATATATGGGTGTTCTTCACCATCCCCTCATTAACCCTTGAGGAGGTCTTCACATCTACCAGCCTGACTTTAATTCAATTCTGGGTCAGAGGGTTGTTTTGGTCCTGAGTAATTAATATCCAGTAAGGTATTGGTTTGGTGGAGGTTAACGCAACCATTCCTGGTCCCCTTCACCATATCTTTCATAGAATTTGTGGTCTCTCTTAGTATACCCCCCCTTTCCAACAATCATGCAACACTTATCCATTTCTTAGTAAGTAATAGAATTTACATTCATTGACCTTTTATACAAAGGTCCATCCAATCAAATATTCACACATATTGCATTTTCCATAGTTTCTTGGACCATATAGTTATATTTACAAACTGGGGGAAACAGGGTGTTATAGCCCCAATATTGTTCATGAAGAAGAAGGATGGTACAATGAGACTTTGTATCAACTTCAGTCAGTTGAACAAAGTAATAGTAAATAACAAGTATAATTTTCCAATGATAGATTACCTCTTTGATCAACTAAGAGGTGCGCAGATATTTTCAAAGATTGACCTTATATATGGTTATCACCAAGTGAGAATAAAAGAGGAAGACATTAGTAAGACTACCTTCAGAACAAGGTATGGTAATTATGAGTTTACAGTGGTGCCATTTAGGTTGTCAAATGCACTAGTTGTTTTCATGTGTTTGATTAATGGAGTTTTCAGAAGTTATTTAGATAAGTTCGTCATTGTATTTATGGATGACATACTTATTTACTCAAAGTCTGAAGAGGAAAATGAGCAACACTTGAGGATGGTGTTGCAGATATTGAGGGAGCATCAACTTTATGAAAAATTGAGCAAGTTCTCATTTTACCAAAGGCGGATTCATTATTTGGGTCATATCATTTCCAATGAAGGAATAGTTGTGGATCCAGAAAAGATAAAAGACATTGAGGAATGGATGACACCAATAAATGTCGCAGAGGTGAGATCCTTTATGGGACTTGCAGGTTATTACAAAAGGTTTATTGAAGGATTCTAAAGGATTTTGCATCCAATTACATATTTTCAAAAGAAAGGTGTGTGATTTGAATGGACTTTGGATTGTGCAAGGAGTTTTTAGCACTTGAAGAGTTTGTTGACAAGTGTGCCAATTTTGAGAATTATTGATTCAGATGCAGACTTTGTTGTGTACATGGATTCATACAAGGAAGGGCTTGGTGGAGTCCTTAGTCAAAATGGACATGTGGTGTGATATCCATAGTCCATGCATTGAAGATGTAGTGGCACTATCTCATGTTCAAATGATTTGAGATCGGGACATACCATTGTGGTATGAAGTATCTATTTGGAAAACCAAGTTTAAAAGTTAGACAAAGCAGGTGGTTAGAATTCCTCAATGAGTATGACTTTGACATAAAGAATATCAAAGGAAAGGAGAATAAGGTGGTTTACACACTCGGAAGGAGGGTGCATGAGATGAATGTTACAACCGTTAGCATGTACAAATTTGATTTGAGCGAAAAAAAATTAGAATTTTCCAAATTAGATCAGTGTTATGTGGACATAAAGGCAACTTTACAGCAAGGTATGTCGCGTCAAAAGTTTGAAAATTATGATCTAAGAGAGGATGAAATCCTCATGTATAGACGTAGAGTCTATGTGTCAAATGATCATGAGTTGAAAATCCTGGTATTGTCAAAGATGCATAAGGTTCCTTACGCAGGACATCCAGGTTACCAGAAGACAATTTTTGTGGTCATGAAGCAACACTATTGGCCAGGTATGAAAAAGGAAGTTGTTGATTTTATTGTTATATGTCTCAAATATTAGAAGGTCAAGATTGAGCATAGACATCCAACTGGTTTGCTATATCCTTTATCCATTCTTGCATGGAAGTGGGAAGTTGTGACCATGGACTTCATAACTAAGCTACCTAGGACTGTTAAGCAACATGATTCTATCATGGTAGTGGTGGACAAGCTTACTAAAGCTTCCCATTTTATTTCAGTGAACTTAGTGCACAAGGAAACTGATATTTCTAAAATATACATGCGAGAAATTGCCAAGTTTCATGGTGTACCTAAGGCAATTGTGTTTGACAGAGATTCCAAGTTCACCTCGATATTTTGGAAAGGGTTATTCAAAGGATTTGGAACAAATCTGAACTTTATCATGGCCTATCATCTTGAGACAGATGATCAAATAAAAAGAGTAAATCGGGTGATTGAAGACATGTTGCGGATGTATGTGATGGATAAGCCATCAAAATGGGAATACTACCTTCACTTTGTAGATTTTGATTACAATAATGGATATCAAGAATATTTAAAGATGATCACATTTGAAGCAATTTATGATAGAAAGTGCAACACGCCAGTGAGTTGGGAAAAAACAGCAGACCACACGGTAATTGGGCCAGATCTGCTCCAGGAAATGGAAGAGAATATGGTAAAGATAAGGCAAAATTTAAAGTTTTCCCAAGACAAGAAAAAAATTTGTGCAGATAAAGGAAGAACACACAGAGAGTTTAACGTGGGTGACCATATGTTTTTAAAAGTGAAAGCTAGGTGCAATTCGCTGAAGTTGGGGAAGTGTTCTAAGTTGGAAGTGCGCTACTATGGGCCATTTGAAATCCTTGAAAGGATTGGTCCTATCGCATATATGCTTGCATCCTTGTGTATTCATAATGTTTTCCATGTATTATTGTTTGAAAAATACGCACCTAATGCTAATCATATTATTGATTGGAATGTGATTCCAATGGAGTAAGAAGGCGATTTTCAAGTGCGACCAATTTGCATATTGGATCGGAAAATCAAACAACTATGGAATCAAGCCATGGAGATGGTAAAGGTCCAATGGACTTGGTGTAGTCCTGAAGATGCAACTTCGGAGCATGAGTATGCTATGCGGGTAGAGTATGTGCATATTTTTGAAGATTTTTGAAATTTTGTATGTACATGTGTATATGATAAACTAAGGACATTACATAAATAAGGGGGATGGGAATGTAATGTCCCTAATACGAACCCTTTGTAATTTACATATAGGTTGGTGAGTCATTGGTACCAATTCTAAGTGTAAATGTACATATAGGTTGGTGAGTCGTTGGCACTAAGTTTTGGTGTTGCGAGCATCTGAGTAGTGCGTGGATAATTGTTATGATAGGCCAGTGTGCCTGTCCATGTAAAGTGTAATCATACTCATTCATTAATAATACTACATTATTTCATGCAGACAAACTCAGATGAAAAGAGATGGGGGGATGACTCCATGGGAAAAGGGGGCGAGACTTAAGTCTTAAGGAATTTTTTATAATATTTCCATAAAAGTGTAAAGTTATGGATAATCCATTTTATCCTAAGTTCTCTAGGGAAGGGAATGAGTCACCATGTGACTTAAGCTATTTTTGAAGGTGACAAGTGTCGAGTTTAACGCATGCAATATATATTGTTGGCCTTAGTGTATTTTGGGGGAATTTCATTATTTCACTTTCTCGTGTGCAGGCGGGGTTGGACCATCTGAGAGAGGGCGACTATTACCTTATCTACACAGAGAAGCTTGTAAGGGGTTTTTGTATTGTAACTAGTGTTTTGTTGTCGAAGAGGCGGATTGTTAGGCCCATGAATAGTCTCTTTGGGTGAGAGATTTGTTGTTGAATAAGCAGGTTGTCAGGCCTGTGAGAATACTCTCTAGGTGATATTTTTGTCGAGAATTGTTCCCTGGTGTTACACATTATTTTGGTCACCCCTGTGATCAACTGATGATATGTACATAACTCACTTCTATGATCCCTGAAGTTACTAAAATGAGACTTTCTCCATGAAGAAGTGAATCATCCTTCTTTCCTTAAAAACCATATCAAAGGAGATCGTTGCACCCTGCTCAATGCTTTGGGTGCGACGATTCTTGATCATCGCATGTTGCACCAAAAATATACTATGGCATCGCCACATGCTTCCTTTGCATAGGGTGTGACAATCCTCAAACAAGAGAAAAAGATGAAATTCATGAAAGTTCTAGAATGAAAGTTCTAGAATGAAATCTTCTAGAAGATGAGGTGGCCTTCGATCGTTTTGGATCTTACTCACTTCTCTGGTTTAGTGGGATCATCCTAATATCTTCACCCATCCCTCTTTCACCCTATATAAAGAGGGATCTCTCATGGGAAATTCTAGGCTTGCTTATGCATGAAGAATTTCGCTGAATATTGTAATTGTGATAGCTTTGTTTTAACTTTCCAACTCAGGTTGTTAATGTTCTTCATCAAAATCATTGGAGCAAAGGTTTGTGTATTGAAGGAAAGGGCCATTGTAAGGGACCTTGCAACATCAAGGCATGGGTTGTATTCTCCACTTTCATTCAATATAATGTAGTAATACATTTCTTCCCTATAAAGGTGTCTCTACTTTTATTGTATAATTCCTTGATCTTATACATAGAATTCATTGGAATATATATAT
>ML785263.1:678606-699713 GCA_009831015.1 Picea engelmannii
AATGGCATCGACTACCCTATTTTCCTTTCCTTTGATGTGTTTGATTTAAAAATCAAACTCACTAAGGAGAGCCATCCACCTAGCCTTTCTAGCATTGAGTTTTGGTTGATTAAACAGGTGTCTCAATCCAAAGTGGTATTTCATAAGTACAAATCTCCTACCCATGAGGTAATGCCTCCACATTTTTAAAGCATGCACTATGACAGCCAACTCTAGATCATGGGTCACATAATTGATTTCATTCTCATTCAGTTTTCTGGATTCCTAGAAAATTACACGTCTTTCTTGCATATGGACTCCTTTGAGTCATTCCTTGCAAGCATCTATACACACGACGAAGTCATTATCAGGGTCTGCAATTTCCAGCATGGGTGCATGGGTCAGAAGGTATTTCAGTGTATGAAATATTTCTTCACATTTTGATGTCCAAGTGAACTTAACCCCCTTTTTCTAAAGGGCATTGATTGGACAACCAATCTTGGAAGATCCTTTTATGAACCTTCTATAGTATCCTTCTAAGCCCATAAAGGATCTGATATCATATACATCATTTGGGGTAGGCCATTCCATAATAGATCTGATCTTGTCAGGTTCTACTACCACTCCTTTAGAAATAACATGGCCTAAGTAATGGACTCGCTTCTAAAAGAATTCACACTTGCTAAACTTAGCGTAGATTTGATGCTCTCTTAGTACTTGAAGTATGAGTCTAAGATGTTCTTCATGCTCCTCTCTATTCTTGGAGTAGATTAGGATATCATTAATGAAAACCAATACAAATCTATCTAGGAATTTGTTGAGTACATTATTCATCAAGCACATAAAAGTGGCGGGGGCATTGGTTAATACAAATGGAACTAACACGAATTCATAATGACCATACCTTGCCCTAAAGGTTGTTTTGTGGATGTCTTCATCCTCGATTCGGACTTGATGGTATCCAGACTTCAAGTCAATCTTTGAGAAAATGGAAGCACCCCCTAATTGGTCGAACAAGTCATCAATTCTTGGTAAGGGGTACTTGTTCTTTATGGTTGTCTTATTGAGTTGTCTATAGTCTATGCACAGTCGAAGCGTGCCATATTTATTCTTCACAAATAGGACTGGTGCTCCCCATGCAGACAGACTGGGTCGTATGTAGCCTATGTCCACCATTTCCTTTAGTTGTATCTTGAGCTCAACTAGCTCGAGTGTACTCATCCTATAGGGTATCCTAGACACTGGCACTGTTCCTGGTGCAAGTTCTATCGAGAAGTCAATGTCTCTCCTCGGAGGTAGACCCGGTACCTCTTCTGGAAACATGTCTCTATAATCTCTTAATATGGAGTGGTCCTCTAGGTTCGATCTGTCACCCTCAATAGATTTTGACACCTTTATTTCATATAGAGAACATCCCTTTCTGCAATACTTTTTCATTTGAAGGGTTGATATTCGTCTCACTGAGACAGGCTTCTGAATCCCTTGGAGGGTTATATTTTTCCCTTCTTCATTTATACATTCTAAGGTTTTATGGTAATAGTCCAACTTATTTTTATAATCAGCTAACCAGTCCATACCAATCAACAGGTCATAAGATCCTAGGGGAAGTGTGTTAAGGGTAGCTTGGGTGGGCAATCCATCCATAATGAATTGGCAAGATGGTATGACCTCTGCTACTTTTATTTTGGTTCCAGTGGCTAGTTGTACTAACCATGGCTTAATATGTCTAACTAGTTGCAGTTTACACTGATCAAGAGTTTGAGGAGCCACATAACTCAAATTAGAACCAGGGTCAATTAAAATAGAAACTATATGGTTGGTGATCATACCTTCCATCTCCACCACTAAAGATTGGTGGTCAGCTTGTTTATTATCCACGGCTGCATAAATATGTGGCATGCTCCTAGCCACATCATTGACTGCGGTAGCTTCTTGGATGTTGTAGACTCTCCTATTTTTCTATTGTCTATGTGGACAGTCCCTCAGTAGATGTTCTTCTCCACAACCCCAGCATTTCAAGGGTTCCTTCTTTGGGTTATCAATCTTTCTTAGGGTTGCTCTAAAAGGTTTATTTCCACTTTGGGAGGGGAAATTTTGCTGATATACACTTCTAGTAGGTAGGATTATCCTAGATTCCTTCCTATAGTTCTTAAATCTTGAGGATTTGAACCCCTTCTTATTGAATCTTGAACCGCACTTCTTCTTCCAATCCTCGTGAGGTTTTGTCTAACTCTTGAGTTGTTCATAACAATACCTCACCTTTAGGATAGTGTCTTATAAGCTCTTTGGCTCATCAAACTCAATCAGGTTCTTGTAGGTCTAAGGTAACCCAATAATAAATCGTTGCACTTTTATCTTTTCATCCTTTATGTAGGGTACATACCTCAACAGCTCAAGGAATTTATTGACATATTCCTCTGTGATGAGTTGTCCCAGCTTGAGTTCATAGAACTCCTTAGTCTTCCCATCAAAGTATTTCTCTAATAGATACTTCTTCTTGAAGTGTTTCTCAAATTGTTTCCATGATAATTCCTCTTCATGGATTCCTTTCACATTATTAAGATCTTCCCACCAAATGGAAGCCTTTCCATTCATGTTGAATATGGCTATTCAAGCCTTCAAGTTTTCGGAGTAGTCATGGAATCTGAAGTACTTATTTAAACCAAGAAACCAAGCTTCTACCTCTTCCCCTTTCTCAATTTCTCCATTGAAATAGGGTGGTTTGGATTTCTTGAACTCTTCAGTTTCATGAATTTTGGAATGCTTTTGCTTCTTCCCTTTCCTTTGAGAATGTGAGCTAGTTTTTCTACTAGAAGATTCCTCGAAGTTGTCAGTTTCCTTTACAGAGGATTCTCCTGATGAGTGTCCCCTGTCTCCAGGTTGGACCTTGTTCAAGGTACTCCTCCTAGTGTGGCCACTTATGAAACCATGTTTTCGTATCTCAGGTGGACTTCGGCTTCTCTTCGTATGTCATCGGTCCACATGACTGGTTGCAGGTCCATGCTACAGCTATCTCTGTATATTGGATAAGCTCTGTAGCAAGACTGCATTAATTTCCATTTGCTTTTATTGCTACTTTATCAATCTCTCGTTGTCGCAACTCTATAATTCGTGCATGAGGTTCCTTACAGTTTCATCCAGATCCAGAGGGGTTTCCACCGCCCTCCTCTCGTCATATTTTTCATCTATGTTGTGGGAGACATCCCCCACTTCGTGGTGCATCACCATCCTTTATGCTTGTAGTTTTCCATAGTTCACTGACTGCTTAAGTGCTGACAAAACACTTGTCGTTAGCTAATAATATATTATTTCATGAACAACACATAGTCATATTTCTTAAATACACACATACATTAGAAAACTTTCATTATTTTCTTCATTAAGGGTTTAACCAAACTCTTTAGGGAAGAGGTAAGGTAGGGAGTCACCCTTAAAGTTCTTTTAAATATGGTTTTTATGCAACGTGTCCATGACCCCAAGCAGGACAAGTGATGTAACCATGCTCTGATACCAATTTGTAACACACCCGACCCCTGAGTGGCTTTCCTAGGGATGGGGCCTCAAAATTTTATTCTTCTTAGGTGATAAAATCCTCCATTCATGGTTTCTACTACACTCTGTTCATCCAGATTTTTCCAACCACGACCTTCATGCTCAAAACCGAGCCTAGAACTGACAGATATATCTCTCCGAAGTTCTTTGGGAATTTAATGGTTGAGGGGCATGTGGCGCCCACGTGGATCCACCTCACACACACTATTTCCAAGCTCCTTCCTCCATGGTGGAATTCCATCCACAGTCTGATCTCGTGACTAGACTTACTCTCTTCCTCCTATGTTAGTTGTGGAGGGATTTGGCGCTTCGACGCTTCACGACTGTTTACTATCTATGCACGAGATCGCCCGGAGTTCCAAACCTCTAAAGTCCTGTAAGATCACCGCATGGCTCTGACTTTTGGACCGTTTCGGTCTCTCTACAATGTTACATCCCAGACCCTCCAGAGTCCCAAAGTTCCAGACTTTCGGAGTCCCATTCACTTCGCCAACCGAGTTGGCTAGGCGAACACATATCAGGAACTGACACGTAGGATGACTCAAAGTTCCAATGGGCATATAGGGCATGTGACGCACATGAATCTAAGTGACACGTGGCATGTCAAGATGGGGTCCATGTCACCCCCGGACTAACATGCTTCTCATATTCCTCAGATCTCACGGTCGAGGTTCGACCACGTAGATTTATATATCTATGGATCTGGTTACCTCATGGATTTGTTGTTCGGGAGTCTTGTGATGCAACTCCTCTTATCTTCCAAAGTTCCCAATCTCCAAACAAAAGGGGATAATGCCACGCATCCTCGGTATATCAACGGCTGGGAAGGGACCCAAAGGATCCCTCTATCTATGGTTTTGATTCCTTCATGGCTCCAGCCTTCGAGGTTTCGGATCCCAGTCTAGTTGGTGAGGAAGGTCCACCTAACCACCTGGGGAACCGCCTAACATTGGTCAACCTTGCGGGAAATTGAGTCTCTTTGTTACCTTCAACCAGTATAAGGTTGGTGAGGTTGGTCATACTCTAAATTCCCTAACTTCTGGAGCTCCGAAGCCAAGGGGACATAGCTTCCTTAGGCTTAGCCTAAGGTTCCTGGGTATTATTCATATGGGTCCTCTCGAACGGATCTCATCCATTTGTCTTCCAAATGAAGATACCTTCCCCTTTTCAATGCTTCAACTTCACTATCCTTCCTGATATTTACCATGAAATGGTTAAGGACTTGGGTCTAAAATTTTGGTCGCCCGACAGGGTTCTGGAAGAGGTATCCTCTTCATAGGGATAGGTTTAGGTCAACACGATATCTCCTATCTTAGTCATCTTACAAGCTTATGTCCCAGGAAGCCTTAGGAACTAAGATGGGAATATAGACTATCAGTCAAAAATGTAAGTTTACAAAGAGATGGAGGCATACACACATCATAACCATTCCACACAGAAGTTATTTATAAATACACATATGTATAAATCCAAGCTTTCATCCATTATTCCAAATCAATACATAAAACAGGGAAAATAATTATCAGAATGAGAATGTGAAGTGACTGTTGAAAGGGGTGCATGTTTCCTCCCAACCATAGGCTCGGTCAATCCTAACGGATTTACCACTAGCCACCCTTGAGCTAGACCACGATGCTCTGCAACAAAATCCTTTCTTCAGGCTCAGCGACAGTAGGGACAAAGGTTACTCTCCTCCTCCTACAGGATCTTGGCAGTGGTTTACACGATACCAAGAAAATAGGACCAGCCTCATTTATCATGTTTTATCATAACCTTCTTAGCCATTTCCTTCTACCAGAACGCTTATCTATTAGTTCTTCCTTGAACCTGAGAGATTAGCTTCTCATCTCTGCACTCTTCGCAGGTCTTCCTCCCCCCACCACACCTTCCATCCTTTCCTTTCTCAGCAAGGTTTCGTGTGGCTCGAATTCTCGATCAGTGGTCAGGTCTGAAAGCCTTATATATGGGTGTTCTTCACCATCCCCTCATTAACCCTTGAGGAGGTCTTCACATCTACCAGCCTGACTTTAATTCAATTCTGGGTCAGAGGGTTGTTTTGGTCCTGAGTAATTAATATCCAGTAAGGTATTGGTTTGGTGGAGGTTAACGCAACCATTCCTGGTCCCCTTCACCATATCTTTCATAGAATTTGTGGTCTCTCTTAGTATACCCCCCCTTTCCAACAATCATGCAACACTTATCCATTTCTTAGTAAGTAATAGAATTTACATTCATTGACCTTTTATACAAAGGTCCATCCAATCAAATATTCACACATATTGCATTTTCCATAGTTTCTTGGACCATATAGTTATATTTACAAACTGGGGGAAACAGGGTGTTATAGCCCCAATATTGTTCATGAAGAAGAAGGATGGTACAATGAGACTTTGTATCAACTTCAGTCAGTTGAACAAAGTAATAGTAAATAACAAGTATAATTTTCCAATGATAGATTACCTCTTTGATCAACTAAGAGGTGCGCAGATATTTTCAAAGATTGACCTTATATATGGTTATCACCAAGTGAGAATAAAAGAGGAAGACATTAGTAAGACTACCTTCAGAACAAGGTATGGTAATTATGAGTTTACAGTGGTGCCATTTAGGTTGTCAAATGCACTAGTTGTTTTCATGTGTTTGATTAATGGAGTTTTCAGAAGTTATTTAGATAAGTTCGTCATTGTATTTATGGATGACATACTTATTTACTCAAAGTCTGAAGAGGAAAATGAGCAACACTTGAGGATGGTGTTGCAGATATTGAGGGAGCATCAACTTTATGAAAAATTGAGCAAGTTCTCATTTTACCAAAGGCGGATTCATTATTTGGGTCATATCATTTCCAATGAAGGAATAGTTGTGGATCCAGAAAAGATAAAAGACATTGAGGAATGGATGACACCAATAAATGTCGCAGAGGTGAGATCCTTTATGGGACTTGCAGGTTATTACAAAAGGTTTATTGAAGGATTCTAAAGGATTTTGCATCCAATTACATATTTTCAAAAGAAAGGTGTGTGATTTGAATGGACTTTGGATTGTGCAAGGAGTTTTTAGCACTTGAAGAGTTTGTTGACAAGTGTGCCAATTTTGAGAATTATTGATTCAGATGCAGACTTTGTTGTGTACATGGATTCATACAAGGAAGGGCTTGGTGGAGTCCTTAGTCAAAATGGACATGTGGTGTGATATCCATAGTCCATGCATTGAAGATGTAGTGGCACTATCTCATGTTCAAATGATTTGAGATCGGGACATACCATTGTGGTATGAAGTATCTATTTGGAAAACCAAGTTTAAAAGTTAGACAAAGCAGGTGGTTAGAATTCCTCAATGAGTATGACTTTGACATAAAGAATATCAAAGGAAAGGAGAATAAGGTGGTTTACACACTCGGAAGGAGGGTGCATGAGATGAATGTTACAACCGTTAGCATGTACAAATTTGATTTGAGCGAAAAAAAATTAGAATTTTCCAAATTAGATCAGTGTTATGTGGACATAAAGGCAACTTTACAGCAAGGTATGTCGCGTCAAAAGTTTGAAAATTATGATCTAAGAGAGGATGAAATCCTCATGTATAGACGTAGAGTCTATGTGTCAAATGATCATGAGTTGAAAATCCTGGTATTGTCAAAGATGCATAAGGTTCCTTACGCAGGACATCCAGGTTACCAGAAGACAATTTTTGTGGTCATGAAGCAACACTATTGGCCAGGTATGAAAAAGGAAGTTGTTGATTTTATTGTTATATGTCTCAAATATTAGAAGGTCAAGATTGAGCATAGACATCCAACTGGTTTGCTATATCCTTTATCCATTCTTGCATGGAAGTGGGAAGTTGTGACCATGGACTTCATAACTAAGCTACCTAGGACTGTTAAGCAACATGATTCTATCATGGTAGTGGTGGACAAGCTTACTAAAGCTTCCCATTTTATTTCAGTGAACTTAGTGCACAAGGAAACTGATATTTCTAAAATATACATGCGAGAAATTGCCAAGTTTCATGGTGTACCTAAGGCAATTGTGTTTGACAGAGATTCCAAGTTCACCTCGATATTTTGGAAAGGGTTATTCAAAGGATTTGGAACAAATCTGAACTTTATCATGGCCTATCATCTTGAGACAGATGATCAAATAAAAAGAGTAAATCGGGTGATTGAAGACATGTTGCGGATGTATGTGATGGATAAGCCATCAAAATGGGAATACTACCTTCACTTTGTAGATTTTGATTACAATAATGGATATCAAGAATATTTAAAGATGATCACATTTGAAGCAATTTATGATAGAAAGTGCAACACGCCAGTGAGTTGGGAAAAAACAGCAGACCACACGGTAATTGGGCCAGATCTGCTCCAGGAAATGGAAGAGAATATGGTAAAGATAAGGCAAAATTTAAAGTTTTCCCAAGACAAGAAAAAAATTTGTGCAGATAAAGGAAGAACACACAGAGAGTTTAACGTGGGTGACCATATGTTTTTAAAAGTGAAAGCTAGGTGCAATTCGCTGAAGTTGGGGAAGTGTTCTAAGTTGGAAGTGCGCTACTATGGGCCATTTGAAATCCTTGAAAGGATTGGTCCTATCGCATATATGCTTGCATCCTTGTGTATTCATAATGTTTTCCATGTATTATTGTTTGAAAAATACGCACCTAATGCTAATCATATTATTGATTGGAATGTGATTCCAATGGAGTAAGAAGGCGATTTTCAAGTGCGACCAATTTGCATATTGGATCGGAAAATCAAACAACTATGGAATCAAGCCATGGAGATGGTAAAGGTCCAATGGACTTGGTGTAGTCCTGAAGATGCAACTTCGGAGCATGAGTATGCTATGCGGGTAGAGTATGTGCATATTTTTGAAGATTTTTGAAATTTTGTATGTACATGTGTATATGATAAACTAAGGACATTACATAAATAAGGGGGATGGGAATGTAATGTCCCTAATACGAACCCTTTGTAATTTACATATAGGTTGGTGAGTCATTGGTACCAATTCTAAGTGTAAATGTACATATAGGTTGGTGAGTCGTTGGCACTAAGTTTTGGTGTTGCGAGCATCTGAGTAGTGCGTGGATAATTGTTATGATAGGCCAGTGTGCCTGTCCATGTAAAGTGTAATCATACTCATTCATTAATAATACTACATTATTTCATGCAGACAAACTCAGATGAAAAGAGATGGGGGGATGACTCCATGGGAAAAGGGGGCGAGACTTAAGTCTTAAGGAATTTTTTATAATATTTCCATAAAAGTGTAAAGTTATGGATAATCCATTTTATCCTAAGTTCTCTAGGGAAGGGAATGAGTCACCATGTGACTTAAGCTATTTTTGAAGGTGACAAGTGTCGAGTTTAACGCATGCAATATATATTGTTGGCCTTAGTGTATTTTGGGGGAATTTCATTATTTCACTTTCTCGTGTGCAGGCGGGGTTGGACCATCTGAGAGAGGGCGACTATTACCTTATCTACACAGAGAAGCTTGTAAGGGGTTTTTGTATTGTAACTAGTGTTTTGTTGTCGAAGAGGCGGATTGTTAGGCCCATGAATAGTCTCTTTGGGTGAGAGATTTGTTGTTGAATAAGCAGGTTGTCAGGCCTGTGAGAATACTCTCTAGGTGATATTTTTGTCGAGAATTGTTCCCTGGTGTTACACATTATTTTGGTCACCCCTGTGATCAACTGATGATATGTACATAACTCACTTCTATGATCCCTGAAGTTACTAAAATGAGACTTTCTCCATGAAGAAGTGAATCATCCTTCTTTCCTTAAAAACCATATCAAAGGAGATCGTTGCACCCTGCTCAATGCTTTGGGTGCGACGATTCTTGATCATCGCATGTTGCACCAAAAATATACTATGGCATCGCCACATGCTTCCTTTGCATAGGGTGTGACAATCCTCAAACAAGAGAAAAAGATGAAATTCATGAAAGTTCTAGAATGAAAGTTCTAGAATGAAATCTTCTAGAAGATGAGGTGGCCTTCGATCGTTTTGGATCTTACTCACTTCTCTGGTTTAGTGGGATCATCCTAATATCTTCACCCATCCCTCTTTCACCCTATATAAAGAGGGATCTCTCATGGGAAATTCTAGGCTTGCTTATGCATGAAGAATTTCGCTGAATATTGTAATTGTGATAGCTTTGTTTTAACTTTCCAACTCAGGTTGTTAATGTTCTTCATCAAAATCATTGGAGCAAAGGTTTGTGTATTGAAGGAAAGGGCCATTGTAAGGGACCTTGCAACATCAAGGCATGGGTTGTATTCTCCACTTTCATTCAATATAATGTAGTAATACATTTCTTCCCTATAAAGGTGTCTCTACTTTTATTGTATAATTCCTTGATCTTATACATAGAATTCATTGGAATATATATATCATTGTTCTCTCTCTTTGTTGGTTTGTGATTATTAGTAGGTTCATCATCTCACAAATCCAAAGATGGAGCAGCAAGGACGACACTAGTGAGGATCAAAAGTCGTTTAAATGGTATGTCATTTGTTCCTCTCTGAACTAGTTTATATTAAAATGAAATCTAAGGAGAAGCTTGTATTCTGCCTTGTCTTGTTCTAGCTTCTTGTTGAAACTAGGGAGATTAGTTTGTTTCCACACTTACTGATTTTTCTGATAACAAAATTGGCGACCATACTAAGGATATCATCCTCTTTTGGTTTTTTTCTTCCTTTTTTCTTTTTGCATGTCTGCTTTTGGTCAATTTCATTCTCTCAGTCTTTGGGTGATCCATATTGACTCCCTGGTTCTGAAATTTCATTGAGAAACTTTGTCCTCTTTTCAATTTTTTCTTATGTTTAATCATCATCCCACCCTGCTTGTGTGAACCAAAGCGACGACATCGCACTGTGTCTTTCCTTTTTCCTACGACGATCCTTGATCATCGCATTGTGATCTTCTACAGCCTGTGACTATTCCTATAGAATTTTTTTGGAGTGACAGTCCAATTTTTCTCCTTTCCCAGATTTGTTATTACTTCTTGGGGTGAATTTTTAGTCTTGGTGAATGATTATTTGCAGCCTGGTTTGCATATTTTAGCCTGAATTTGATTATTTCTCAAGTATTGAGAGTCTTTTTCATAAGCTTTATTAGTTTTTTCTTTGACTTCTTATCGCAAGGGTATAATCTTAAGGCTTCGTCCCTGAGTTCTTGCTAGATAAGTTGTTATCAATCTTTTGCGAGTTTTGTATTGTTGTTGATTGGAAAACAATTTTTGTTTGCATTAGACAAATAAGTTTTCTTATTTTTCATTTTTTCAATATGAGTTTAGTTTGGTAAATAGTGTTGTGAGTGCATTGATCTTCTTGGATAACTCTTTCTTTTTGAATTAGATCTTTGTTTTTATTTGAAAAGAAAATATTAAAGTTTGTTCTTCTATTGGTAGTCTTTACAAGAAATATTTGCATTCAAATATTTGTTGGCAAAGAGAAAATTGGAAAATTTAGTAGCTTTGATTGTTTGGAATCAATATCATTCAAAGATTAAAGAAATTGTGTTTTGTAACTTGTTGTGTTCTAGAAAAAGAAACATTCTCCCTTATGTAATTAGATTTCATCAAAAGTAAATATTGCATCTCATCTCTCTTTGCATTTTGTTGGGTCAAGGTCAAATGATTCATCAGTTTCATCTTTGTTTCCCCTTTTTGAGTAAGCAACATTCGTTAAAATTCAGCATAATTTTAAAATCTATCTAGCAACTTTTATTTGCTAGAAATTTTATACACCAACATTAGCTAGGATAGCGCTTTGGAATAGGTTTTGAGGCACACTCTCCAAAGCATAAAAAAAAACAATAGTATCTTGTGACAGGGAGAGTTAAATCCACTTGCTACATTTTGTCCTCGGAAGCCCTTCTTACACAAGGGTCAATCAGGAGGTTTCATTAGGGCCGGAAGAGTTACTCACCCGACCTTGTTGGTCTTAGTGTAGATATTGCATGTATTATTGGGGGTCACTTGAGAAGAAAATCTTGTGTGGACCTTCTCGAGGTGATTTTGGGCTTAGATACCCTGCACTTGAGCATGGATTGGACTGTCGGCTGCTTCCTCGGGCATCATTTTCGTAATTGGTAACCTTAGTAGCCTATCTCTTTAGAGTATTTATACGAGGTGACTGTGGAGGGGAAAGTCTTCATGGTACCTAGAATCGACGTTGGCCAAACTCACTCAGGCTCCTTGGAGGGTATACCCATGATTATGTGTGGGAGCTTGCACTAGGGTGTAAGTCTGTTAAGCAAGTCGTCAACGTAAATTTTCCACCCGATTTATCCCAACCCATTCTTGTCTTGATTTTGCGATGTTGGATTTCATCACCAACTAGTGACTTCTAAATAATAAGGTTTGTTTGTCTATTTGATATCTAGATTTTATTAGTGAGTGTTGTTTGTTTCTCTAGTTGGCCATATATTTCTTTCATTATTTATTCAGTGTGGACAACATCAACCCTCTTTGTTCATGTAGGATGCAAGGGTTACCTCCGGAAGAGTCGGAAGAGTACACTCCTTTTATTCCTAACTCACCAGAGGGTGTTTCTCCTGAAGGAGCAGTCAATAACGACGTGTCCTTTGAGATTGGCAGTTCTACTCCATTGGAAGAATCAACACTTCTTGTAAATCCATTATTGAATGTTATACAAGATCCACTTTTTCTATGAATAAACTCTTTGGGAGACATTTTTGTTGAATACTATACTAGAATACCTAGTAGACCTTACACAGATTCTGGTGTAGACGATCCACCCTTTCAAACTGAATCATTTAGAACTTTGATTCATACTGCTGGAATTTTTAATCTTAGCTCAGTCCCCGTCCGTTCTTTTTGGAGGACCTCCTTAGGACACGATATTTTTGATAAACTAGGAATGAGTCCAAATCAACCTATGTCATCACATACACTCGTTACTTCCACTGCTTACACAGTACATTTAGATCATTTTACTAGCACGATGAGTAATTTTGTTATGGTTTCAAACCAGTTGTTGGTTGGATCTCACACAATCCTTCCTCTCCATCTCACTAGCTCTGCCACGTTCCCACAAGTTACGCATGTTTTTGCTGGAAATCCGATAATCACTCAAGCTCCTATTGTAACTCCACTTCTTCTTAGATCAAATCCATCACTTCCACCTGTTTATAATGCTCTTAATACTTCTATTTCTAATCCTGCCCAGAGTCCATCCGGAGGGCCTAATATTTTTGTTCCACCTGGGTATAATGTTGCTAACAGTTTTGTTCCCACACCTACCCAGGTTCTCTCCGGTGGGCCTAACATTCCTCCTCCACCTCCACCTAGAGGATCTAATCATCATGGCCCAAGTAGCTCCAATCAAGTTGGAGGCACAATTCATTCTGCCACTTCTGGTTTTCAAATTCCTGTTGGAGGACAACCCCAAGTTTGGGGGCAACCTCAGGTTGGGGTGAAACCTCAATTTGGGGGCCAACCCCAAGTTGGGGATCTTAACCCATTGTACGGGCAATCTATACCTGGATTACAATCTCAACCTTGAAATTTTCCTTTCCAAGGCAATCAACAATCGCCTAGGGAACAAACTCCTCAAGTAAATTCTTTTGTACCCCCTAATCCCGAGCAACCATATCCGGGCTCTATAAATCCTACTTGGGGTCAAGCTTTTCAATCTAATGCTCCTTTCCAAGGTAGCATACATAATAAACCAACACATGTTGGCTACTTGACTCAAAACCCTTCACAACTGAATTTGATAGGACCCTCTAACTATATACAGACTGCTTATGGTACTAATGGTATACCTACGGGATTACCTCTTCAAAATTACTAGTTTCCTCAGTGACCAGACAGTTTTTGTTTCTAGATACTTTGGATTTACCAGATTTAACTAGGATTTTGAATGATTCTATTTTGCATTCTCCTTATTGGTTGGTCATACCTGCCAAATTACCATCAAACATTCCTAAGTTTGATGGTCGATCGAGAGAAGACCCAAATAATCACGTCATGACATTTCATCTTTGGTGTTCATCCAACTCCTTGATGGATGACTCCATTTGATTACGTCTTTTCCAACGAACTCTTATGGGTTTGGTAGCCAAATGGTATAGCGAATTTCCACAACAATTATTCAATGAATTTAACACTTTAGTTATAGATTTCTTAACACATTATCAGTTACTGATACGATATGAGATAGGAACCGAAATTTGAGTTCATTTAAACCATCCTCTTCTACTCATATTTTCAATCATATTCACAAGTGGAAGAGGAGAAGATGATTTATCAAAGTTCCCCTTCCTGATCAATTATTGGCTGAGTGGTTTACCAAATCACTCATCGGTCCTATTTCCCATGATGTCACCATGGGTGGTGTTGTCACTGAAGAGCAGGTGACTAGTCGTATTCAATACTTGGATCTCGTTTATTCACAAACGGGCATGTTATATGACTTGATCCCTGATTCTCCTCTCCCATATACCAATCCAACCCCAACGCCTCCAGTAGCTTCTCATGTTATTGATGGTGTGATTGGAACTTTTCATGATAAGACTCAATCCAAACAAGCCAGTCATTCCAATCCCAAAACTACTACTGCTAAGGTACAAAATGTTACTCCTCCAATCTCTTCTCCCGGTAAAACCTTTGAGGTTAATATGGTTCAATCTACACCTACCAGTAAAAATCAAAAAAAAAAAAAGGGAAGGGTAAGAATAAGGAGGATAAAAATAATAATCAACCATCTGATAAACCCAAGACTCAGCTTGTTGATGATAAAGAAAATAGAAAACCTCATTATCATTGTCTTATCTATGGTGAGGATCATTATACAAAATATTGTCCACAACGTGATGAGGTTACTAAGTTCCTGCAAGGGACCGAGATGCCTCTTACACCCACCATTTTGTCACAACCTTTTCCTTCTCAATAGTAGGCCCAATTGGTTATTCATGACCAACCTTCTCCCTCTACCACATCTTATGTACTTATGTGTATTGGTGACTCCAAGAAGAACGAAGTTGCAGTCGCTACTCGAGCCAAAGATTATTCTCCTTCTAAAGAGAAAGTTGATGATTCACCACCTCCATTGGTTCAACCTGTTGATTAAATGGGCTACTTGTCATTGATGTCAACCCTTGAAGAAAGTCCAATAGTGAATTACAGTAGCACAATGGTTTGGGTAATGGACCCAAGTTTGTTGGATGGATAATGGTATGAGTTTTGAGATATTTGCAGGTAAGACTATTCCATATGGATATTACATGTCATGCCATTTCCAGTGGTATGTGGAATGTCACATAACTTCTCACAGTTAGAGAGTTATGGCCATGTGAAGTTGGAGAACCCTCATCAGTCATCTAGAATCCCTAAAAGGTCAAAGTAGTCAAAGTGTTTGCAAAGAAGAAATTATTAAAATAATAAAGTGAAGTGATGAGTGTACTATAAGTCAAAGAGGATGCAAAATAAATTATTTAAATAATAAAGTTAATGGAGAACTCCCTAAAATAAGGAAAGTGGTTTAAGAGATTTTAGAAGGTAAATTATAAAGTGAAGTGATGAGTGTACTATAAGTCAAAGTGGATACAAAAGAAATTATTTAAATAATAAATTTAATGGATAAATTACTAAATGGACAAGTGGTTAGAAGTTGGTTAAACCTAAAATAAGGAAAGTGGGTTAAGATGGTTAAAAGGTAACCCCTTGAGGAAGCCACATGAAAGTATAAATAAGAGGCAAGGCTATCTCATTTTAATCACACTTGAATATCATTGAATATATATCTTTGTGAAAGGTTATTTGGGCAGGTATTATTGATAGAGAAAATTTGCAGCAGAAAAAGTGCGGAAAGAAAACTGTGGCAGAAAAAGTGCGACAGAAAAATCGCGGTAGAAAAATAGTGGCAAAAAAATGCGGCAGAAAAATCGCGACAGAAAAATCGCGGTAGAAAGTGCGGCAGAAAAATCGTGGCAGCAACATGGTTGGGGTGTATTTATGAGAGATATGGCACATCTTGTTTGAGGTATGTTTTGTGAGCTAGGGTTTATTGAGATGGTATTGGATGTTCAGTATTGTTGCATATATCATATTTGTTGAGGGATACAATTAGTATTTTGTTTTTGGTATTTGGCATATGGGTATTGATCTTTCAGTTGTGATGTGTTGCTAAATTTGTTGGTTTAGATTGAGGCTACATAATAGTGAGGTTGTGGCAAATGGTTTGATGTAAGGGTTTATGGTATTTGGTTTATGGATAGAGTGATGAATTTTTTATGGTTATATTGGTGTATGTCTTTCGTATATGGTTGAGGTACATGTTGGGTACATTGTTGAGACAAGTAGTTGATGAGTTGGCACATACATGAGGTGTATAGTTGATGATGTTGGTACATCTTGATGAGTCATAGTTGATGTTAAATTGATGCATGGTACATTTTGGTTCAGGTTATTCATACAAGTTGTTTGGTGCAGGTTGATTGGTACAGGTTGTTACAGGTTATTGGTACAGGTTGACAGTGACAGGTTGACAGTGGTAGTGGTTGATTCAGTTACAATTATAGGTTGTCTACATTTGGCATTTATATTTTAGGGTGGTTGGACGGGGAAAGGACAGGTGGTTGTAGACACCTTCCGGTTGTAGCTGGAGAACATAGGGGGTTGTAGCCTCCTTCTAGTTGTAGCCAAAGAATTGGGGAGTTGGAGCTTTCCTCGGGTAGTAGCCTAAAAAACTAGGGAGTTGGAGCCTCCTTCCAGTTGCAGCTGGAAAACAAAGGAAGTTGATGATTATAATGAATGTAATTCTTCAATACATATAAGAAAAATCATTATGTGGTTTTCTCCCACTTTGGGTTTCCACGTAAAAACATTGGTGTACTATGTATGTGTATGATTGCTCATTTGTTCATTATTTATTTAGTCTGCAATTATTGGATGATAATGCTACCATGATATAACACTTGCATTATATGGTTAAAAGGGATTAAATTGCTCTATTACGGATTCACCCCCTCTCTTAGTAATCCAACACAACCTCCTCCATCGACGCCAACTCCAAAGTTTGCAAGGGAAGGAAAATTGTTTATGTCGATTCATTCCCAATTATGTCGAACTAACAAAAGATTTTAATCAACTTCTTAAGAAGGGTCATGATTTTGTATGGGACGACACTGCCAACAAAGTCTTTGAAGCTTTGAAACTTGCCTTAACTCATACACCACTCTTATTTCCCCCCGATTATAGTTGAGATTATTTCTTATACTTTGCTACTTCGGACTCTATCATAGCTATGGTTCTATTCCAAGAGGATGATTCACACAATGAACATGTTATCTACTATTTGAGTTGGAGTCTCACGACCACCAAAACTAAATATATGCATGTGGAGAAACTGTCATTGGCGCCAGTTCAAGTTGTTCAACATATTCATCATTATATCATATTATGCAAAACCACCACCATTTAAGATTGCAACATATTCTTACACGAAAATTGTTGGGGGGAAAATACTCCAAATGGATAATGATTCTACAGGAGTTTGATTTGGAATTTGAGCGGGCCAAGTCAAAGAAATCTTTGGTTTTTTCCTAATTGATATGTAACCTTCCCTCCACTGAGACAGAAACTATGGCAAAGGATTCCTTTCCCGATGAGTCTCTCTTTCTAATCAGTTCAGATGACATATGGTATGGAGACATTATCATTTATCTATAAACCCAAAATTTACGGCTTGATATTTCTCATGTAGATCATCGTTGTATTTGGTATCAAGCCTGTCAATACATTATCCTCAGTGATACCCTTTACCATCGTGGCATTGATTATGTATTTCGACAATGTCTAACATATGATGAAGTTGAGAAAGTTTTAAATGTTTGTCATTCTAGAGCATGTGGTGGTCATATGTTTGGGTATGCCACTACCCAAAATATCTTACAATATTGTTACTTCTGGCCTTCGTTGTTTAAGGATTGCATTACTGTCATTCAGAAATGCCACGCTTGTCAAATGTATAACAATAAGATTCAATCACATCCTGCTCCTCTTTACCCTGTAGTTTTTGTTGGTCATGTTAGCACTAGAAGTCACCTTCAGATTACATAGAAGGTAAGCCAAGTACCCATAAGTTTATGTGAGTGTATTGAGATTTAAGAGGTCAAATGGAGAAGACTCAATGATAATAACGTTCAACTCATAAATCTGGACTAGCCTGCACAAGCAATTGAGGTCTGGAATCAACTTCAGTCAGTAATTTGGACTAAGGGTGAATAGACGGAAGAATTTGGTGAGGAGAGTGTAGAGGTCTATCGTGGACATCAGGTCTTCCAATAGCCTAAGGAGGAAAAACTTGAACGCAAGATCATCTTCAATTTAAATCTCAAAGAAACAGAAAGAAATTATAACAGCACTACAATCAAACATTCATCATAATACAATTACAACAATTCATATGAATCAGTCATTCATGAACTCTCTAAGTATCAGAGGCAAATAAGATGGGGTAAGAAAATTTACTTATATTAATCAAGAAGTCTCAAATCAAGTACATAGCCAGAGAACCAGTGGTCTTCATCAAAATATTACAATAACAGGGAGCCTACCTCAACCATTCGACGTTAAAAAAATACTAAAATTGCCTATATATACTGAGAAATGTTGCAATCACCGGGAGCGTGATCGGACCACTGCATTTAAATTTTTTAATCAGTGCCTACTCTGTTAGACTGTGCAAGACTTCTCATGTCATATGTGAGCTCGCCTCAGTTATGTGTTTTACAGGAAAATATGTCCAGAAGAAAACTTCGGATTGCCAATCTACACTCATGGCCATCCTCAACCTGTTTTCCATTTATGGGGTGAGACGAGGTCTCAACCACTGCCCCCATTTCCATTAACTACCTTCAATGGGATCAAAACGAGGCCTGACAATGATGAATGTTCTAGGCAGTGCCCATGACTTCTTCAAGTCAATCCTGACGCCTCGAGGCCATGTAGATATTCTTCTGTGACCATTACGGGCACTTTCGGCCTTTGGCGCAGCTCCTCTCCATCACTTCATCTTGCATGCGACCTCGGCCCATGACCTGGGCCTAGTTCCTAGGTGCTTCGTGACTTTGTGCTTCATAAAACCTGCACCTTTCTCCATACAAAACCTTTGATCCACGAAACAGTGAATCTGTAGATCTATTGCCACATGCCCCTCTGGATCGGATGGTCCAAGTCCACTTCGCGCTTCATGAAATTTACTTTTGATTCCTTCCAAAACTCCTGAGAGTCGCTTCTGCGAACCATCGGATTGAATGCCACCTATACACTAAGATCCATGGTCTAGATTTACTTCAGATTTTGGAACTTCGACACCTCGGCTATTCAACGCTTATTACTTGGAAAATCCTGCAATGACTTTCTTCACAGCCCGGATTTGGTGCCACATGTCTCTTCGGATCGGACAGCTCATGTTCACTTCGGGTTTTGGGACTTCAGACCTTTGACAAACAACTTTAACAATATTTCAAACCCCTAATTCGTGCGAACCATCGATCTGATATTATCAGGAATGTCATTGAAGTTGATATCACCTATTGCTTGCATTTCGAGTCCGAAATGGACTACTCTGAACGTTGCGCTTTAACGTTTCTTGTGCAAGCTAAGAACTTGGACAACCTGTTGCCCTTGACAACTATATGTGATAACATTTGGCTCCATAGGGGATGTCATGCTCCCTATGAGATGCCAAGAACAAGCAGTTCCAGTTGCCTTATGCATTGGGCTATGGAGTCATGCTCAAAAAACATCATGCTGAGGATTAAAGGCTAACAAGCACATTATCCTAAAAGTGAAAGAAAAATACATGGGCTCCAGGAGAAGCTTATTTACGTACATTCCTAGACTAATTGATTTTTACAAAGCGCTAGGTGAAAGCAAAATTCCACCATACCCATTCAAGCAACTCCCTAGATGCAAACTTTTTTACTCTGTCACTGATCAAATAAAAACAATGCAACTCTAATAGCAAAATGATTACGTTTTTCAGCTCTCCTCCCAGTGTTGAAGTCGGGATAAATCTGAGCAGCTCCAAGACATGAAGGAAAGGCAACTCCATGTACTCCCTTACAGGTTCATAGAGAAAATGAAAAAACCCACTGGGCTGGTGACAGAAAACATGCTCTGTCTTATAGCTGCTCACACATGGTTGAATGTCTCTAGCAAGCACAGGTGAGAGAACGGTTGATGTAAGTTGACTAATCCCAGGTGATGGTTGCTCATTTGTAGGATCTGGGCAGGATATGAACTTCACATTTGGTTCTCCATCTTCTTCTTCATGACTCTCCCAAGGATCAAAATCATAATCATCATAAACAAGAAACATGGGAAAGCTCTGCCCTTTGTCTTCTGTAGGCACAGAATGGCATATTTCCACACAATGTTTTTTCTCAATGTATAAAGGAAAAGGCTCAGTGGTATTCTCTTGGAAATCCTCAAAATCTGAAACATATGATTCCATGTGTATAGCCATAGGATCATGAATCATGTGACATAATCCTGACTGCTTTAGAAGACTAGGTTGCTCCTTTGTAAATGCCTCTCTACTTGCAAATAAAAAACCTCCTTGCTCCTTCGAAAACAACTCTCTATCATCATCAGTTGCAGTCTCTTTTCCTTGTTGTTCCATCTCTGATTCATAATCATTATCTTCTTGCTCAGAATCTGAAACATGCTAGTAGTCTTCTTCCTTAGGAACATGCAATTTTTCAAGATATGCTTGCATAAGAACCCCCTTGCTAGCCTTGATGTTCTCTTCGACTTCTTCAGTATCTTCAAACAGGTGTCTTAACGATGAAGATTTCATCTCTCTTAGGAGAAGGACCAGCTCTGGATGTTCAACCATGACATACTACACCATGAAAGCAGTCTCTGTGGGTATGATCTCCATAGGCATACTATGATAAACATTGTATGTTGGACACACTGACTACACTAAGAGGGGGGGGGTGGGTGAACAGTGTAGGGCTATTTTTCCCAAAACTCCTTAGTTAAAAAATACCATTAACTCATTACTCATTGGTGTCATTTATAACCAGTTAAATGTCAACACATATCAGCAACATATATCATCAATATATCATCAACAAGTCATCACCACAAGGAACACAAAGAACACAAGATGTATGTACAATTTTCTTTTTATTACGGACTACAATCCTTGGGGTTTTTCAGCGACAAATGAATAGAGTACAAATATATAAAAGAACCATCTCTATAATTCAAGACTCATATTACACCCTCATCACCAACTGAGATGAGGAAACAATCCTCAACAGATATCAATATGTACCATAAACAAGTGCAACAACCATGCATCAACCTGTGCCAAACAACCTGTAATCAACCTGTACCATAAACAAGTGCATCCAACCAGTTACCAAGTATATACCAATCATGTGTCAACTAATCATCAACAATGACTCATCAATATGTACCAACATCATCAACTATACACCTCATGTATGTGCCGACTCATCAACTGCTTGTCTCAACCATGACTAGTTTTGGATTAGTCAACAACCCTAACTTGAAATA
>ML785263.1:726299-738030 GCA_009831015.1 Picea engelmannii
GTCAATTTGTAGAAGGGGATCAGGTGTTTCTGCGGTTGCAACCATATAAGCAAACTTCCCTCAAGGCCGAGCAGTGTCAGAAGCTAGCACCCAAATTTTATGGCCCTTACACAGTTCTAAAGCGTGTGGGACAAGTCGCATATAAGTTAGCTCTGCCCAGTCAGTCGAAGCTACATCCTGTTTTTCATGTTTCTTGCTTGAAGAAGGTGATTGGAACCAGGTGCCAACTTCAAACCAACCTTTCAGAGTTAGCTGAAGAAGGATCCATTTGGCTACAACCAGAAGCAGTTTTGGACCAGAGGGAGCATCGCCTGCGTGAAAGAACCATCAAGGAAGTGCTAGTACAGTGGAAAGATATGACTCCAGCAGATTCCACTTGGGAACCAGCTACCATTCTACAGCAGTTTCCACATCTCAAGCCTTGAGGACAAGGCCATTTTTAAGGGGGCGGACATGTTAAGGTCCTAACCCGCACATAGGTAGATCAATGTATTCGGATGTAATAAAGGTCAATATTAATAAGACCTTTCAATAAAATAGAATAAGGCGGATGTAAGAAGACCTAATAGAAGCTTCCGCTTCTAGAAGGATCTTCCTCTAGATGCTTCTCTTAATAGACATAGTTAGTATAAATAAGGGTCGAGGGTATGAAAAACCCTAGCTTGGATATTATTGTAACAGAGCATTGCTCGACTGGAGGTTTCCCCCTTGAAGAGGCCTGTGAACATTGCTATCTGATTCAAAGTGCTATTTCTGTTGCTATTTTGTATAACATTTCTGTGTATTGTGAAGATTATGCTGGATATTTTACTGTTATTCTGTCATTTCTAGCATTTCATTTATGTTCTGCATATTTTATATATCTGGTATCTTGCATAGATCCATCATTCTTGTGGGTGACCTTGGTCAATTGCCTCCTGTCAAAGATAAGCCTTTCTATGCAGGTAATATAGGAGGGAAATTTTTATGGCAAAACTTCAACATTGTTGTTACTTTGGATACAGTATTTCGACAACGAGGAAATAATCCAAGGCAAGCCACTTTTCGACAACTATTGAATAACATAAGAAATGTTGAACATGTTATTGATGATTGGGATCTTCTTATGTCACGGGTTGATATGAGTTTACCTCCAGTGGAAAGGAGTTTATTTCATTCATCAATTCACTTGTTCCCAACAAATGATTTGGTCACCTTGCATAATAGACAAATGTTAAAGTCATTAAATACTCCAATTGCACAATCTGTAGCTAAGCATACAAGACGGGCTGAAATTGTTGGTGTTGATGATGATCAACTAGAATGTGAGGTTTTTCTATGCCCTGGTCAACGTGTCATGTTGACATGTAACTTGTGGGTTGAAGTCGGATTAGTTAATGGTGCACTTGGTTACATTCAACAAATTTACTATAGCCCTGGTACAAAGCCACCCCAACTTCCAATGTTCACTACTACTCTTTTTGATAAGTACATCGGTGTTCCTTTCTACAAAAATAATTTGAATATTGTTCCCATCACACCTGTTACAAGAGGAAATTGGAAACAAATTCCCCTAAAGATGGCATGGGCCCTTACTATACACAAATCACATGGGTTGACTTTAGATCGAGCCACTATTGAAAAAGGGGAGTGACTTCGTGATTCTCGAAACCTGCGCCTTGATCCATACAAAACCTTCGATCCGTGAAACTATGAATCTATTGATCTGTTGCCATGTGCCCCTCTGGACCGGACAGTCCAAATCCACTTCTCACTTCGCGAAGTTTACATTTGCTTCCTTCCAAAACTCCCGAGAATTGCTTTCGCGAACATCGGATCGGTTGCCACCTGTCCCCTAAGATCCACGGTCTAGATTTACTTCGGCACCTCGGCTCTTCGATGCTTCTTACTTGGAAAATCCTGCAATGACTTTCTTCGCAACCCGAATATGGCGCCACGCGTCTCTTCGGATTGGATGGCTCGTGCTCACTTCGGGTTTCGAGACTTCGGACCTTTGAAAAACAACTTTAACAATATTTCAAACCCCTGATTCCCACGAATCGTCAATCTGATATTCTAAGTAATTTCCTCCACTGAAGTTGATATCGCCTGTTGCTTGCATTTCAAGCTCGAAATGGACTGCTTTGAACGCTGCGCTTTGATGTTTCTTGTGCAGGCCGCTAACTTGGACAACCTACTACCCTTGAAAACTATATGTGATAACAGGTCCATTCCTAAATGGGGAATTGACTTCATGACATGTAACCCTCACTCGGTCAAGGGGCATGGATACGTTATTGTAGTTGTGTATTATTTCACTAAATGGGCCAAGGCGATGCCTACATTTGATAATACTGGAAAAACTGCAACGTTGTTCATATTCAATCATATCGTCACTAGGTTTGGTGTCCCTCAAGCCATCGTCATTGACCATGGTATCCATTTTCATAATTTCATGATGTATGAACTTACCGATAAGTTGGGTCTTAGACATGAAAACTCAACCCCTTACTATCCACAGGCCAATGGCCAGGTTGAAGCAATCAACAAAGTTCTAACAACTATGCTTCGACGGATGGTAGGGATTCACAAGTCAAGCTGGCACACAATGCTCTTCTCTGTATTATGGGCCTATCGAACATCTGTTAAATATGCCATGGGGTTCACACCTTTCTAGTTAGTATATGGTATCGAAGCTATTATGTCGATTGAATGTGAAATCCCATCTTTGAAACTAGTTGTCAAAATTCTCCCTAACACCTCAATCGAAGAGGAACATCTCTTGTATTTGATGCAATTAGACGAGACTCATCATGGCGTTGCATTAGTCATAGAAACCCAGAAGAAACGTGTCAAAGCTCAATACGACAAGCATGTCAAACCATGTGTTTTTTCTGAGGGTGATTTAGTTCTCCTCTACAAACAATATCGTGACTTATTAGTGGCCGGTAAAATCAAGCCCATGTGGCGTGGCCTGTATATCGTTAAATGAGTGTTGGAGAAAGGGGCTTATGAGTTGGTGGATTATGATGGAGTTCCTTTGGGTGAACCCAAAAATGGGCTTTACTTGAAGAAGTACTATGCTTAAAATATTGTTTGCATGTGCTTTTGTATTTTAGTGTATCATACTCTAGTGTGTGCTTTTTTCGTTTCTTGTTCTGCCTTTAAGCTAATTACCTTGCCTTGTGTTTGGTTTCCAGATGTCGGCATCCTCACTACCCTATATCGGCCTTGTTGATGGTGCTAGTCGCAGTACTCAAAACCTAGTGTCTATTGCATGGGAAATCTATGCACCTACGGATGAGTTGATCAGTCTACATGGTGTTGGCCTTGGTTGTGAAACTATTAATATCATGGAATAGAGTGTAGTTATCAAGTTATTAACTGACTCCATTTCATTTGGCATCTGATATCTTATTATATGTCTTGATTCACAACTAGTGGTACTGCAATTGAGTAACGTTTATTCCATATGAAGTCCTACATTGTTACAAGTATGCTTGAGAATTCACCTCTTGGAAAGATATTTTGATTATATTGAGTATCAACATATTCCTAGATGTATAAACACATTAATAGATGCATTGGCTAGTTATGTTTTAGACATACATTTGTTCCATTTATAAATCCAAACACACATTTAAAAGACAAGTAAGTCGGTAGGAACTTTATATTAATACGTCAAAAGTTACAAAAAAGTGTTTTTCCTGAGACCAAAATGTCAAAATGGTGAAGCTCATGGCTTCATATACATAAGCATCAAGGATTTTTCCCGTTATAAGAAACGACTTCTTGTGCTACTCGACGGAGCAGTCAATCAATGGATGTTGATACGCCAATTGTATGTCATTAGTAGTGCTGAGGTAACTTGTCCACAATGATGTCAGGGATGTTCATGGTTAATCCCTCAAGGTTATGTTCGATATCCTCGAGATCCTC
Organism: Picea engelmannii; assembly: GCA_009831015.1. NCBI lineage: Eukaryota > Viridiplantae > Streptophyta > Pinopsida > Pinales > Pinaceae > Picea > Picea engelmannii. Next base: position 730,218 of record ML785263.1, read on the forward strand.
AGTAGCCACCCCTCGACCTACCAATGTGCCTATATCTCCACGTATCTGAATAGGATATGATCTTGGAGGCCGGTAGGGTGCCACATCTACATTGTTGAGAGCACTTTATTAGTCTTGGATAATTAACAAAAACATTTTATAATTAAAAATACCAAAAACAACATATAATTAAAAGATCCTTCTTACCTATCTCTCCCCACTAAGAACCCTTAGGTAATTCCAAGTCAGGGTCTCAACGAAAGTCGATCCCTGCATATACATAGTCCTCAACCATAACTAGATGATCCATCAACAACTGGAAGAAAGATTGGTCATATGTGATGATTGGCACGCCTTCAAGATGAGCCATCAAATATACCCATCTTTTCATTCGAGGATCTTGTGGAGTGGGTATTCCCCATTCCACATGTTATAGGTGCAAAAGGGACCCTCTCTAGAAAGAGGGATACCAAAATAGATCCATACCAGAATTGTTTCAATCGACCATTCCTACACTTTGTCAATTGTTCATTCATGTTTTTCAGAAGACCCTTGCACCAATTGAAAACCCGGGGCTCCATATACTCTATAGCATACTGAAAATGGCTTTGTAAATCCATGTGAGGAGTCACACTCCCTGTTATCTGAGTCATAGTGTAGAGGATAGTTCTCAAAGGAAAATATCGAACATTCTTTATGGCAACTTTTCCACTATGCTTCTCTGTACCAGGTACGCAGTGATGTGCAACGTAATAGTCCATGGGCTCACCACCGCCTCTGCTTCTCGTTAGAGACACCCAGGAGCCTCAACGAGATAGCCTAGTCAAGAAGTAAATGTCATCAATATCTGAGGTGAATGTATGCACACCCACATGAAAGGATTGTTCATTGACGTCCCACATGTGGATTGGGTACTTCAATAGCCTCAATTGGGCTCTCATGCCTTGAAATTTGAAAAATTTGAGCAAGCTACACTCTCGGAGTGCCATGCCAGTGCCTGTGTCATTCCCAGCAAAGTAATCTTCTTCCTCATGCTCATGTTCCCTCCACTCGAGCATAATGACCAGTGAAAACCTGCCAAACAACATTGAAGGATGATTAGATTCATCAAAATTTAAAAGTTGGAATTTTTTATAACTCTTTTTCTCTTTTTAAAATTTGAGTTGTGGTCGTTGTAGGGGCTCCATTTTCCACAGTGTGGTGTCGTCGTACCCTAGTTGTGGAACCCTTGTGACGGTTTGGGATCGTTGCAATTCACGATAGGGTGAGCCTGTGACGATGTCAAAGCGCAATAACACCTAAAAAATTGCCCATAACTCAAAATTGAACCATTAAAAATGAAAAATTCAACCATGAAAAGAGAGAGGGGAAGAAGAATACCTTCTTGACGGAAACGGCTAGAGAAAACATCCACCAGGTGCTCCAGAATCGCCACTTGAAATTTGAAGGAAAAATGGGGTTTTTGGCACTAATTGGGTGAAAATGCAAATGAAATGGTAAATGAAATGGTAAATGAACTATTTTGACCTATTTTATTCACTTTTTACCATTTTAATTTCAAATTAAATTATTTTTAGAATATTTTTACCTATGCCCTAAGCCTAATGAACTTTTCAAAGTGTTTCTATTGCATGTTAAGAGATCTGAGCACCAGACTTTTGATATGGATCCTTCCTTTTTGGTCATTTTTTCGTGTTTTTAGGATGTATATATACTTTTAGGGTTTTTCAGGAAAAACTCCAAGCCTGGTCTTAATTCTTTCTCACGCTCGTGAAAATATGAGAATGTAATCGAGTAACCTTTTATCACTTTTATGGAATCGTAATGGTAATACGAAAATGAACCTTATGGAGTCTACTTTAAGCTCTTTTCAAGCTCCCTAAACACGAAAAGATAGTCAAGCGACCTTGTTCTTTTCACGTTCGTAAAAGTATTTGAAGAAAACGTCTGATGAGCGGTAGATTATCTCTTTTTTGGTCTCGTTAGACTAACTTACAAAAAAGGACATTTTGGAGTTTTATTTAAGTGTTTTTCAGACTCTCTAAACATGAAAAACCACTGAGTTTTCTTTCTTTGGACTCGTAAAACAAGCATCAAAAGGCCCATATGGGACCAAACCACTCCTTCCTAGGGTTCGTTAAAAATACTTTGAGGGACTCATCTGAAGGATGAGATTACATTACAAGCATATGTTATCCTCCTCAAGCTTGTGTAAAAATAAAGAGGTACTCGCCAGAAATGGTGGGGGGGAATTGGGAAAGAAATGTATATATGTATCTGTGTTAGTGGCAGTAAGTCGGTCTTGAACATGACACCCCTCTTCATCATTGTATCCAGGTTGGGAAATCCATTTATCTCTCATTTGACCATTTACAAGTCCATATGTTGGGTCCTCCTTGAGTCAATGTTGCCAAGACAATTTTCATGTCATTCATATGTTCAAGAGAAGACCAACCTAAACAAGCCTTCTATTGAGTCAGCCATCTACAATCCTTAAATCTTACCATGTCGGCCTTCCTTGAGTCAGTTTTGAATCACTTCATACTCTGATCTACTTCAAATCTGTTACATATTTCATGTCATTGATGGGGGATACATTAAGGCCCTCCTGTGATGAGTCTTTTCCTATGGACTTCAATTCATTATTTGGGAATTAAACTTAGAAATCATTTAGTACCTTGGAATCTACATGCCTCAATGGCAGGTATCCTCGCTTTCAACAGTGGATTCACATCATTGGCCCCTGATTGGAAGATTCCATCGAGTGTTCAACTTCAACTCATTGATTCACATTCGTTGGATTGTACTAGAGTACCTTGGGAGTCATTGACATCCATGGTGATTTCCCTCGCACTTGTTAATAGTATTCATTAATGACCAGTAATCAAGTGGTTTCTACCATGTTCGACTTCAACACCTATAATCACATGGCTAGATTCATACTTCAGGAGGAGGGAAATGAAGACCCTGGATCTCACCACATCGGTCCAGGTTTCCATGGAGTATTCATAAGCCTCTACTGACACATAGATCCACTATGTATGTCTCGTGGCTATGTCCAAATTTGAATTCTTAAGAGCATAGATCCACAATGTATTTCTCGTGGCTATGTTGAACCATGATGACATGGATCCACAGTGTATGTTTAGTGGCCATGACTCACTTGAGACTTATGATTAGAGTCACTTGTAGTCTGAGTATGGGAATTCCTACCTCAGGAGATGGTATATTATTATACAGATGCTTGATTGTTTGCAAGTTCCCGACTGATGCGCTCCTTATTTTCGACGCACACATTCTACAAAGTATTTCAGTTGTCACAGGTTCCAACTTCATACTTTTGGGGGCATTGTGCTACAAATTATTTTGGTCACCCCTGTGATCAACAGACGATATGTGCATAACTCACTTCTATGATCCCTGAAGTTATTAAAATGAGACTTTCTCCATGAAGAAGTGAATCATCCTTCTTTCCTTAAAAACCATATCAAAGGAGATCGTTGCACCCTGCTCAATGTTTGGAGTGTGACAATGCTTGATCGTCACATGCTGCACCAAAACTGGACTGCGGCATCACCGCATGCTGCCTGTGCATAGGGTGTGACGATCCTTAAACAAGAGAAAAAGATGAAATTCACGAAATTTCTAGAAGGGAATCTTTTAGAATATGAGGTGGCCTCCGATCGGTTTGGATCTTACTCGCTTCTCTAATTTAGTGGGATCATACTAATATCCTCACCCATCCCTCTTTCACCCTATATAAAGAAAGATCTCTCATGGGAAAGGTTAGGCTTTCTTATGCATGAAGAATTCTGCTAAAGGTTGTACTTGTGATAGATTTGCATTAGCTTTCCAAGTCAGGTTGTGAATGCTCTTCATCAAAAGAATTGGAGCAAAGGTGTGTGTGTTGAAGCAAAGGGACATTGAAAGGGACCTTGCAACATCAAGGCATGGGTTTTATTCTCCACTTGCATTCAATATAATGCAATAATATATTTCTTCCCTATAAAGGTGTCTCTACTTTTATTGTATAATTCCTTGATCTTATACATAGAATTCATTGGAATATATATATATATATCGATGTTCTCTCTCTTTGTTGATTTGTGCTTCTTAACAGGTTCATCATCTCACAAATCCAAATATGGAGCAGCAAGGATGACACTAGCGAGGATCAAACATTTTTTAAATGGTATGTCATTTGTCCCTCTCCGAACTAGTTTATATTACAATGAAATCTAAGGAGAAGCTTGTATTATGCCTTGTTTTGTTCTAGCTTCTTGTTGAAACTAGGGAGATTAGTTTGTGTCTGCACTTACCAATTTGTCCGACAACACCTGTTGCATTGGGAATTAGTCGTAGGGCTCATAGACTTTCTGTTTGGCCCATTGTTGGTAACCCTGGAACGGAAGTGGGGCAGCTGAGGGACTATTGAGCAGAGAAGGAGCATGCTTCCTTGGGTGTGCCAGGTGCATGGAGAATGAGAGATTGTAGGCTAGTTGTAGCGGTAGGCACCTTGGACTAAGCAATTTTGTTAAGAATCATACCTTAGCATGTCACTAGGAACCCTTTTTCTCTAGTGGAGTTAAGCCCCTGCTCATTGGTGACCTGTTGCTAAAAGCTTATGAGCAACAGAGTCTATGGTTGGGAGGAATGTTTGAGTTCTATGCGCACTTGGTGACTTTCATAAAATATAAGTGTTCTTTATGTGCTTGTCTCTTTTACTATGTGTTTATTTATCTATGTTTGTATGGGTTATTTCTTGTATGTTGTCGCATATAAGTAAATGTTGTTATTTTGTTTAATGATGCTTGCACATGTAAGCGTGATATTGATAGTCATTATTATAGTTGTGCATGAGTATGACAAATCTTGATAGTCTTGTCTGCTAAGTTAACATTATGATATTGGTCATGAGTCTTTGATTCAAGGATTAAATTTCCAGGTGTGCAAGAAAGTAGCATGTGTGCACAAGAGGCTGGAACTCATGTGTGCGTACAGGGAACTAGAACCTGGGCACAAGGAAATCATAATTGGTGTGTGACGCTAGGGTGGTTGTGATTCAGATTTATGAGAAAAATGAAATGAAAACATAGATTTATAATATTAACACAGAGACATAGTGAATAACAATAGAGATACAGTAAAACTCGACCTTTATTAAATAAGAAATATGTTGAAACTATAAAATGCAGACTAAAACAAGCTTGTTGTAATGGTGACAGCTTATCTCTAAGAAGAGATGTGATGGCTACGCTCATTTGCAAGAATATGATGAATAATGAGGCTCTGAGGGCATTTTTATGATAAACATGAATGCCAAAACCCTAGACATCCAAAAATCTAACCCTAGGAGATAAAGCGCCAAAAGTCACGTGGACCCCATTGGGGTAAGTTAGTACATTGACTTCCTAGGGTTGTAACTTTTGAATACGATCTTCGTTTAGGGTGCACGATAGCTCGTTGTAAAGGTATTGATGAGAATCTTCATTTATGGGGCTCAATCAAAGCCTTTGTTTATAATTGAGGTGTTTGATCGCGTAAAAGTGTCGTTTAGGCCCTCAAAATGGCCCCAGAAGTTTACGAACCTAAAAACTGTTAAAAATAGTAAGTTTCCAAAAAATTGTTTTGAGCCAATTGGAAAAGGTGGGTGGCCACCAAGATCCTCCTGGATCAATCCTCCCCCCTTAGGAAGAAATGGTCTCCATTGCATTGAGTGTCCCCATTAGATGAGGAAATTTATGTTGAATTTGGCCTTGGGTGATCCACTTGCCTTGGTGTAGGAGTTGCCCTGCTTTGACAACCTGATAAAGATGGATTCTCTACTAGAGAGTGCCCTTGACCTGTGTTTCCACGATATGATAAATGGATTCTTGTTTCATGCAGTTAGGGTTGATTTGTGTTGGTGTCAATTGTTCTACTATCTTTGAGGTGTCCAATAATAGTGGAAAATAAGGCTGAAGAAGGTCCACATTGAACACTAGGTGAAATCCAAGTAAGGGGAGAAGGTTGAGCTCAAAATCATTGCTACCCACAGCCTTGGTGATGGTGTAGGTTCCATAACAGAGTGGACGAAGCTTTCGATGAGGCCCTATAAGGCGTTCTTTCTCCAAGTGCAACCAAACTTTGTCTCCCACCTGAAACTTGTGTGGCACCCAGTGTTGATCATGACACTGCTTGTACTTGGAATTGGACTTCTGTAAAATATCATGAACCTATTGGAAGATGTGATGGATCCGTTCAATGAACTGTGTGGCTTTTTCAGCTCCAGTTGGAGCATGCGATGAGTCTTCCTAGGTGGTCGTAAGGGGTAGTGCAACATCCATGGGACCCAATGGTTGAAATCCCAACCCCACCTGAAAGGGGTTGTGGCCAGTTGAGCTATGTATGGCACTATTGTAGTTGTACTGAACATAGGGAAGATTCTCATCCCAAGTGCGGGGGTGCTTGGAATTTTTCATGCGTAGCATGTGCACAATCATCCGGTTGATGACCTCGGTTTCACCATCCGTCTGGGGATGGAAGACAGTGGATTTGGTGAGCTTGGTGTCTAGCAGTGACCAAAGGATCGACCAGAATGTGCTGAGGAACCGACTATCCCGATCCGAGATAATAGTTTGTGGGATCCCAAAATGTACCTGTTGGGGACCTATAATCATAGGTAACTTGATTCTTTGACCGCTGATTTGGCGTTTCTCTTGTGATGAAGACATCTGGCTCGGTTGATTCAATTTTTCCCTCCATCTGTTTCACCCAATCCTCCATCACCCTACTGCATCCTTCATCCACCGTTGCGCTCTCACTCCCTTGTCCTTTTGGCCCATTGAGTACGTCTCGCCCGCCACTCATCCCTGAATAAACAAACTTAGGATAGAAACATTAGGTTAATAATAAATTATTAGTGGCAATTTTTTAATATTAATTAGTATAATAAAGCAATATTAATTAAATTAATGTAGTTAGATTAATAAGCTAGGTTAATCTTGTTAGTAATTAATTATTTAATTAATTAACTAATAATTAAGTTAGTATTTAGGTTAATTTAGGTTAGTGTTAAACATTAAAATAAGACAACATTAAACATTAATTAATATAAAACATTAGATAAAAAGCATATAAAAAATCAAAAACCAAATAGAATAAACATAACACAAAAAATTAAAAAACAAAATAAATCATAAATAAAAACTAAACTATATAGTTAAAACAAAAATTAATAAACAAAAATTTAATATAATAACTTAAATAATAATAAAGCGAAATTTTTTTTGTTTGTTAATTTGTGCAGGACCTGCGATTAACCTGTGGCTTGAGAAACCGCGACTCAGGGGCATCTAAGCCGTCAAAATCACCCGGGGATCGCACCCGGCCTGAGCCACACCAACCCTTAACATGGTTGGATTTTTTGTCCCCCCAGGTTTCGAACCGGTGACTTTAACATCACGGAGTGGCTTAACAACACACTCCGTCACCGACTGTCCTACACCTCAGAGACATAATAAAGCGAAATTACAAATGAGTAATAAACAAATAAAATGAATAGGCGCAAAACATTAATAAAACAAATAATAAATTAAAAATAAAACAAAGTTAAAACGTAATAAATAAAAAGTAAACAAAATAAAAATTAAAAACAAAAAAACACGTAAAAAGAAACTTAATAAATAAAATAAAATAAAATAAAAGTGCACCTTATACACTTATCCCAAGTAAATTTAAATCAACGCTCATAAAAAATTATGGACCGCCCCGTCCTTTTCGAACTTTAACGGGGGGGGAGGGGGCGTCCAGAATAGTGGTATTGGGAGGGACACTTGTCACCTCCAGGTCATTT
>ML785263.1:742833-765798 GCA_009831015.1 Picea engelmannii
ACCTCCAAGTCATTTCGGACCCCCCTCCCAATACCACTTACCACCTCAGGGGGGGGGTCCGGAATACCACCTTTCCCCAAAAAACCACTTTCCCCCAATTTTTCAAAACCGCCCATTTTTTGTCTATTTGACACCTCGTCTTGCGAAGTGGATTATGGGCAAACGGAGATGAAATTTAAAAAACTGAAAGAGGTTTTTGTTCATCACTGGCTGAAGAACAAAAACCTCTCCCATTTTTTGCAAAGGTGCAATCCGTTTGGAAAATCGAAGCTGTCTTTCAGCCTCATTTTTCAGATTTCTGGTTTTTCCTATGAGAGTCCCAATTTTGCGGGAAATGTTTCGGCGAGGTGGAGACAAATTTGAGAAAATGAAGGAGGTTTTTTCTCCAGAAAAGATAATATACAATAAACTCCTTTTTTTTTTGCACAGGTCTCACCGATTGGGAGAAATCAATGACTGATCATACCCCTATTTTCAGCAAATTCGGCCAAATTTGCAGTTCCAAATTTTTGGGGATTTTACGCTATTCTTGGCCGAGGTGGTTGAATCCGACCTTCTGAGCCTAGGGAGAGTCTTTTTTATAAATTGAAGTGATTCAAATGTGTAAAACAGGTTGATCAGTGAGGGGACCATGATTGAGGTTTTGTAAAACAGCTCACTGAGCCTTTTGTATTTTCATCAATTCAATAATATAGTCACAACAGCTACAGGATTCATGTGTCATTTTTGGTGGTGATGTTTTCCTCATTCAATGTAAATTTGTTTCCATTGCATTTCTTAAGTTATTCATACTCTGAATTATGCAAAGAAGTACGAAGAACAGAATTTGTTGAGACATACACTTTGTTTCTGGCTTTGACATAATTGTCAATGTTTTCTTCTCAATGGTTAATTTCAGGATTCTTGATTGCCTTGTTATTGCCTATTCTTCTCATCTTGCTCCTCTAAATCCAAAAATCAAATTCAAAGAATCCAACAATGTTTTTGATTGAACTTGTTTTTGATTGAACTTCAGGCTGTGACCCCATTACCCAATGGACCTATTTTCTCCTGTTCCAGCCAATCATTTAAAAAATCCAAACTTTGAACCCATTAGCTAGCCTAATATCTATTCAAACAAATTTATATCACATAGAGAGATCCCTCTCTGAGTCTTGGAGGTCTAGATCCAAGACTCAAAGTGGTTTTGATGTTGCCTTTGTGACTGCCTCCACAGCCTTGGGAAAATTACAGAGTGCTAACAGTACCCACGCTCGTTCAAACAAGATCTTGGCAGTGGCCTCCGTTGTGATGCTCTTCTTGTAGGTGGCCAGAATCGTTGTCTTGGAAAAGTGATCATCAACCACAAAAACACAGTCATTTCGAATCCCCTCTTGGTGGATGGAAGGCCCGACATGTAGTCCATTGAGATGGATTCCTACATCCTGACAAGATTAGGCAGAGGGGTATATAGGCCTTGTTTCTTAGTGGCCGGTTTGAAAATAGCACAGGCAGTGCAGGACCTGATTTACTTGTTGACATCCTATCGAAGTTTCGGCCAGTAAAAATGTTTCTATAGCACTGCCACTTTCTTTTTGATAATGAAATGTCCTGCCACCCCACTGTAGTGGGCTTCCCAAATCATCTTTTCATTCTTGCTTGATGGAATGTAGAGATGACCAAGATGGCACAACAACCCATCCTAAAGATGGAAATTACTGACAACTATGTTGGTGCCCAACACCTGGTAGGTTGTGGCGAAGTTAAGATCTATCTCATAAAGGTGGGGCCATCGGGAGGTATCGTGGTCACAAGAGTCTATCACTGTGGTGAGTGTCGCGATTGGAAGTCAATTGAGGAAATCGACGACCAGGTTGGTACTTCTTGTCTTATACTTGATGTTGAGGTGGAACTTCTGCAAGTATGTGGATCACTTCTGATGGCGATCATTCTGAAATTTTCCTTGTGTTTGCATAAACTGCAGCGAGTTATGATCAATGTGGATGACTGTCTCCTTCCCAAGAATGTAATGCTTCCACTAGCAGTAGGCTTGCACAATGGAGTACATTTCTTTGTTGTAAGTAGGGTACTTATGGATGAGATCTGATATTGTCTCACTATGATAGGCCACAAGGTGGTCGTGTTGAGTGAGGATTGTGCCCATAACATAGTCTGAAGCATCTGTCTTGATTTCAAAAGGTTGTTGCAGGTTAGGTAATGAGAGAACTAGGGTTGAGCACAAGTGTTGCTTCATATCATCGAACATTGTCTGTTGGGACATGCCCCACACAAATTTTTCCTTAACATCACGCCTGGTTACTTGGTTGAGGGCCCATGCAATATGGGAGAGTCACAACATGAACATGTGATAGAAATTGGAAAGGCCTAAGAAGCTCTGAAGCTCAATGAGTGTGGTTGGGGCTGGCCAATCATGGATGACTTGGATCTTGGTTGGATCCACATGCACACCATGCACATCAACAATGTATCCTAGGTAGCGGACTTTGTCCATGCCAAAGGAGCATTTTTCAAGTTGGCATATAGCTTGTGTTGTCGCAAAGTGTGCAAAACCTTATGAATGTGTTGCAAGTGTTTCACCCAAGTCTTGTTGTAGATGAGGATGTCATCCAAATACACCACTACAAAATAATTAGTGAAATGTTGCAAGATATCATCCATCAGCCTCATGAAATTTGTTGGAGCATTTGTCAAACCAAAGGGCATGACCAGCCATTCAAAAAGACCTTCTTTTGACTTAAATATAGTCTTCCATACTTCGATCTGCTCTATTGGGACCTGATGGTAGCTAGACTTCATATCAATCTTACTAAAGTAATTAGCTCCCTTGATCTGATCAAGGAGATCATCGATTCGGGGAATCGGGTACTGGTTCCTGACTGTGATTTTATTGAGGGCCCAATAATCAATGCAAAGTCGCCAGGTCCCATCTTTCTTTTGCACAAGCACGATTGGGCTACCACACGGTGATGAGTTGGGTCATATGTGCCCCTTGTGGAGAATTTCTTGGATCTAATGATGGATCTCCTCATTTTATAACAAAGAGCAACGATAGACTGGTCCATTGGGTAGTGGTTCACCGAGGGTCAGATCGATGGAATGCTTGACCTGGCAATGAAAAGGTACCCCAATGGGTGAGGAGAAGGTGTATTTGTATTCTTCCACAACCTTATCCACTTGCTTCTGCTGCGTGGAGAGGTCGACAATGGAGGCCATGGATGTGGTTGAAATATTTCACTCACTCTAAGAGCAAATCATGAAGAAGACAAACTTCCTAGTCTGAGATATGACCTCCCTACATTTCTTGGCAGAGATCAAGGAAATGGAACTAGGTGGGAGTATCTCGGGTATCCTATACAATTACATGTTCAAAGTAATAATAAAATTATGAGGCCTAGACTTATATACAACATGATGTTTCCATAAATAAGGTTTGCCCAAAATAACATCACAAACTTCTAGGGGAGCAACATCACACAATACCTCATCTTTAAATGGCTTGATGCCATACGACAAGCAACACTATTGGTTGACGTGAAGATCGCTCCCTTGGCAGAGCCATGTAATGGTGTAGAGTTGTGGGTGTGGTGTTGTTAGCAGGGCTAGCTACTTGAAAATCTCTGCTAAGATGAGTTTCTTATAGCTACCACTATCAACGATGAATTACAAAGGTGTGCCTTTCACCCACATCTATGAATGAATGAGGTGCTCGTCTTCCTCTGGCTCATCAGTTTCACCAGGCTGGAGCTTGGTGGTAGCAATTATGGCATTGGGTTCCACCTCAATGATCTGTCTCCCCTTTTCTGGTTCTTACTTGGAGTTGGAACCCACATCCGATTTAGAGGCTTTCACCTTTGCCACCAATGACTCTTTTGAGTGGCAATCAGCAATGTTATGTCGGAGGCTCTTATGGAAGTCACACCACTTCCTGGTATCTTTCTTCATCTTTTCGTTGTCCTTATTTGCTTGTGACTTCGACTGGTTGTCCTGAGGATTTCCATATTTTCTCTGTCCTTTGTTCTATGGGTTAGGGTTTCCCTTGCCCTGCTTCTACTGCGATGGGTTCCCAAACCCAAACTATCGCGTGTTTTGTTTAAGATTCTACTCGATTTTGATGACATATTGATAGGCTGCACATAAGGACGAGATGTCCAAAAACTCCATTTCTTCCTAGATGTATCTATGCAGACCACTGCAATACTTGAGCACCAGATGTCACTCACAATATTTGATACCCATCTTGGTGTGCAAGGTATGGAAGATATTTGTGAACTCTAGCACTACTTGGTCCCTTTCCTGTCATAGTGTGGTCTATTTTGTATACAGGTCGTCGTAACTTCCAACAAGGTGGTATTGTTCCTTAATAGGATCCCTAAAGGATTCCCAGGTAAGTGAGACTATAAATAATGAGGGTTCCTCCATGGCCTTTTGCTAACAGAAAATCTTCAACCAATCTTTGACATGGGGGATGAATTTGAGGAGCACAAAAGTAATCTTTCCTCTATTTGAAAAGTTATGGACAAAAAAATACCCTTCTAGCAGATTCAACCATTTGTCTATAACATTTGCGTTTATCTGACCTTCAAATATAGGAATATCAAATTTGATATGTACCTTAAAGGGGGCGGTGCCTTTGCTCGAGGTAGATGTGTCGTTTGTTGGCAGTCGTCGAAGGATTTGTGCAAAGTTGTCCATCGTCTCGTTCCTCTGTCGCTCGAGGGCTTCCTCGAGCAACATTTTGAAAGGATCTGTTGTCCAGTCACCTTATTTTCACCTGCCATGGAAGGTTTCTTGGGCGTGCGAGAGCAGTTTTCCTCAAGATAAACAAGCTCAAGACCCAACTCTCTATACCCTAACCTTGTCGGGGACATGCATTAAAAAACAACAAGGACCGGACTGCTTTGATACAACTGATCCAAATTTATGAGAAAAACAAAATGAAAACACAGATTTATAATATTAACACAGAGACACAGTGAATAACAACAGAGATATAGTAAAACTGGACTTATATTAAATAAGAAATATGTTGAAACTGTAAAATGCAGACTGAAACAAGCTTGCTAGAATGGTGGCAGCTTATCTCTGAGAAGAGATGTGATGACTACACTCATTCGCAAGAAGATGATGAGTACAATGAGGCTCTGAAGGCCTTTTTACAATAAACATGAATTCCAAAACCCTACACATCCAAAAACCTAACCCTAGGAGATGAACCGCCAAAATTCATGTGGGCCCTGTTGGGGTAAGTTAGTACATTAACTTCCCGGGGATCGTAACTTTTGGATACGATCTTTGTTTAGGGTGCATAATAGCTCGTTGGAAAGGTATTGATGAGGAGCTTCATTTAGGGGGCTCAATAAAATCCTTTGGCTATCATTGAGGTGATTTATCGTGAAAAAAAAACGTCGTTTATGCCCTCAAAATGGCCCTGAAAGTTCAGGAACCGAAAAACTACTAAAAATAGTAAGTTGCCAAAAATATTGTTTTGAGCTAGTTGGACAAGGTGGGTGGCCACTGAGATCCTCTTGGATTAGGTTGTGTGTGCGGTAGTGTTGTTTGATCAGTATACTCTTGCACAATGTTTGAGTTACTTCTGCTACTTAAAGTTGTGTTAAAAGGATAAATTTAGTGTGACGTGACTCAGTTGAGGTTGAGTGCACTACTTCAAGTGATATTGCATAGAATAGTGTTTAGTACAGAATTTGTACAGTGGATTTTTTGAATAGCATTGTTCAATAGTAAGCTGGGTGATGTTACAATATGGTTGATTCAGAGCTACAAAAGTTGAGATTATGTGATCTGGTCCAGCCTGGGGTGGTTGGGGACGTTACAATTTGGAACTTGGTAGACGTCGAAAATATTTCCACATCGACAAGCAACATCACCCTAACCAACAACATCTAGAGAAAAATCATCAACAACATAGATTTTCCTCTCCTTAACTTCATCCAACCACATGAATAAGGAGGCATCCTTATCCATGTGGTGAGTGCACCTAGAGTCGACCACCCATTCATTCTATGTAGAATGATACAACAAGGCCTAAGAATTTCCAACTTGGAAGGTGAAATTATCAGTGGGTTGACGTACAATGTGTTGAAATATTGTAACTTCGAAGAATATTTTAATTATATTTGAGTTATTATCTTATAGATCAAATCCACTTTTGTGGATTGATCATGTCGGGTCTTGTATAAGACCAAATCCCCTTTTGTGGATTGGTCAAACCATATTTATATGGTGGTATTTGTGAAGTCAGCCCCTAGGGTTTATAAAGCGGTTCTAACCACTCTTGGAAGAAGTTGGCCCTACTTAGTGAAGAGACATAACCCTAACACCTCCTCACTACTATTTATAGGTGAGGATGGTGCCTCATTTGTTCACTCACTCACTCACACTTCTAGCGTGCATATTTTGAAGGTAGTTGCAGTTGTAAGAAGAATAAGAGAGAGGTGCATGCCCAGTCCTAGATTATTCTTGGTGGTTTGGTCTTAGTCTTGGCATTGTATTGGAAATCTATTATTGAGGAAGTTTTTGTTGGGTTTTCTTCCCCATGAGGGTTTCCCAGGATAAAATGTTGTGCACCTTGTGATTGTGTTTCTTTCAGTGATCTTCGTTATGTTGTTGTTTTGGAATGCTCTAGTAAATTGAAAATAACCTAATAACATCATTAAATTTAACATGGTATCAGAGCTTGACTGAATAGAGCACCTTTCACTGGGTATCTAAAAACATCATTGCTGTCGTATAAGGAAATTAGGTGTTTTTATTGGAGAGGAATTTCTAACTAAAAACAATCTAGAAAAGTATTCCCTACCCTGACGCATCTTTTGGCAGCTTGAGCGCACCTTTTCAATGGCCAAAATCTCCATAAAGTCAAAACCTAGTTTTGAATGGTACTAGAAAACCAAGAAACCAGAACCAGTACCAGAAGTATTATTCCATATTTGTGCATGTCAAGTTTCAAGGGGTAAAACTTGGAATTTTTGGAAACAATAAGCTCAAGCCAACTCGCCTCAGTCCAACGCATCTCATGGTAAGTTCAAATTCATTTTCTGAGCACTTTCAGTTTCTGGTCATTTTCCTAGCTCCAGGTCAAGATGTCTGCAAGCACCAAGCTTGTTGACAAGTTAGAATATGTGGAAAAATTTCATGCCTTGAAGTATAAAATTGGACTCATTCTTGAAGATAATGACCTTGCAAAATTCATAAAAGGAAATGTATCGGAACCCAAAGAAAATGCAGCCAAATCGAAGTACAAGAAGGATATGATTAGGGCCAAAAGGATAATTGCATATTCCATTAAAGATCACTTGATCCATCAAGTGTCTTCTAAGAATAATCCAAAAGAGATGTTTGATTCCCTAACCAGAATGTATGAAGGAAAGAACATCAACCAAAAGATGAACTTGAGAACCCAACTCAATAATACAAAGATGCAGAAAGGAGAAACAATTCAAGATTATTTCTCTAGGGTTACTCATTTCAAAGAACAGTTAGAAGCAATTGGAGACAACTTGGATGAATATGAACTCATCATGACAACTCTTAATGGTCTCACAAGACCTTAGGATGCCTTCATCCAAACCATATGTGCAAGAAAAGATAAAATCTAATTTGACGGTCTATGGGAAGAATATGCTCAAGAAGAAGCAAGAGTAGCCAATCGAGAAGTTGTACTATTAAGTGATGAAGATCAATCCCTAGCTTCTCATGCTAAAGAAGGAAAGAAAAAGTCTCATTTCCAAAAGGAGACCCAACTTCATAAAGGATCTCACTCCCCAAAGAGATTCACCCACTTCCATAAATAATCTCACCCTCCAAGGAAATTCCATAAATATCATAAGGGTCATAGAAAAGAAAAAGATTTCTCCTCTTATTTGTTGATGATTACAGCTATGTGAGACATTCTTCAGCTTACAAACCTGTGAGATGTGGATCATTGCAGCTATGTGAGTCTTTCTCTCAACTTACATACCTGAGAGAAATCCCCTATGAAGGGTATGTGGTTCCTACCTGAGACATAGCTAGAACGTAGAGAGGGCCTCCTCCATTCAGAGAGTTGAGAATAACTCTAGATGATTATCCAGTGGGAAAGGAGATCTATTGAGCTAGACATGCCTGTGGCTGAGCATAAGGTGAATGTGTGAAATCCCAAAGTGTTGGGTGCATCGTCATGTGAACAGAAATGACGATGATGTATTAGCCTCCTCTGAGAAGCAGAGTTGACGAGAAAAATCCAGATGATTCTCCTGTGTGAGGCAGTGGGAAAGAAGATATCTAGAGTGGACGTGCCTGTGGACAAGCACAGGTGAACGTGTGAAGATCTGGTTCTTCTGTGTAATGTAGTAAGCCAGAGATATGACATCCCTATGGATGTGCCCCTAGTGGATGAGCACTAGTGGGTGTATCAGATCCCTTACTGTATGATTTTCACGATTCATACCTGTCTGTAACCCTAATTGTAATGGGTACAGGTCGGCCCCACCTTAATGTGATTAATAATAAATGTAAAAGATGATTAATCTGGTTAATATTAATTATAATATAATAATAATTATAATAATTATAATGTGACTTAGAGAGGTCATCCCTCTTGAGACAATAGACACTTTTGTTGATAGGTTTAGTTTAGTATAAGTATAAGTAGAATCCCCATTGTGGAAACATATCTTTCATGTGAGTTTGGAAATTTCAGCAAGTACATTTACTTGGGAAAAGTGTGCACCTCTCTTGGGCACTAGTCTTCTAGGGTTTGAGAACCCTCTTGTGTGCTAGGTATTTCTTGCTAGTGAAGGTCTTTCTCTTGAAGAAAATAGCAAAGGACTTGGCTAGGTTTTCTTCCCTTGTTGAGAAGGGTTTCCCAGGATACTTCTTGTGTTCTTGTGCGTGGTTTTTCTTCTTGTGATCTTGGTTGCTGCAACATTATTGTCTATGGTTAAGTTAAATGCTAAAATGGAATGAACTTCATTCTTAACCTAGCTTATTGAAAAATAAACATGGTATCAGAGCATAGGTATTGAAAGAACCCATTTCATAGACATCTACCAAGTCTCCTTTCTCTCTTTTGCAAAACCATATGACCCTCCTAGGGTTTCCAGAAATTTCGTACGACCTACTTCTTTGAGGATTTTCAACATTTGTCAGTTGGAAGTTGGGGCTAAAAAGTGCATAGGAGTGTATGACCTCCTTCAACGCACCTCCAACAAGCTTCAAAATGCATTTTTGAGCATTTTGACTTTTTGGCCCTAGGGTTTCTAGGGTTTCGCTAATTTCTGCAGAAATTTCAGAATTAAGGTTTATGCAACTCATTGAAAGATCTCTTCAACTCACCAGTGTTCTCCTATATTTCAAAGGCTTATTGTTGGCAATCAAAAGTCCAATAAAACCTAAAAGTGATAGCCTATCCTAGTCGTTAGGTTTTCTATCCCAGTTGAAAAGGGTTTGTGAAGAATCTAAAATTATGATGAACAAGAACTATGATGGAAGATAAGCTTGATGGATCAAGCAATTTCAATTTCCTGAAAAAAATGACTTCGGAGGAAGGATTATTGTGAGTAATACAAAAGGGTGACACTGTGACTACCTTCTTCATGAAGATGTTAGAGGACAGATATCAGCCAGGTGCCATTGGAGAAATCATATTTGTTAGAAAAACAGGATTGTGGAGAAATAAAATAAAACAAATGTGGAAACAAAACACAGAAGATACACAATATAATAGAGACAGATTTATGTGGTTCACCCAGTGTGGGCTACGTCCACCAGAGAAATTGTCAGGTCCTTCCTTTATTATTATCCAGTAAATGAAGGGATACAACCTACAGTAAACCCATTGTAACTTCCTCTTCTTTCTCTCACAGTCTCCTATCTCCGAATACAGTATTCGCCATAATTCATAGCCACAATACATTTCCCTCATAACAGAGGGTTACCTTCTATGGAAAAAAACCCTAATATAATTTCTACCATTAGATATGTGACCTTATAATAAACAATCCAGATTTACAATGAAATTACAATATACTTTTACAAGACAATTTTTCCTTTGGGGGCTTCGCCCCTGAACCCCCCAGCCGGGGGGATAGCCCCCCCAGACCCCGCAGAGGGGGTAACCCCCCTCTGCACTCCCCCATGTGGAAGAGTGTACATACTTCTGGGGTGTAAATACTTCATGGGGTATAAACACGACTGAAAACAAAAGACCTTTGAATCAGGAAGATAATCAGGCTCCACAACCAACAATATCAACACCCTCAGGTATGCATTTGTATATATATTATTTGTATCATTGTTATAAGGGTAATTGCAGGAGGAAGGAACCTTTGCTAAAGTCATGGATCCAGAGGGATCTCAGTGCATTCAGAGGAACAACACACTAGAAGTGAAGACTCTAGGCTTGATTGTTAAAATTGTCATTCCTATAATCTATATTTCTAAATAATGCTACATTACAAGTAGGTTTTGTAGCTGTGACAACAATTCTTAAATTGTTTTGATTCTAGAGATGTACTCATTATTCTCCTTTAGGATATATTCTTGTTTTGGTTCCTCTTGTTTTCTTGTTCCAGACAGGGTAAGAATAAAGGAAGATGCTTATCCTTTAGAGGGAGTCAAAACTATTCAAGAAAGATGAAGAATAGAACCATCATTGAGACAACCAATGCAATAATGCATGATCAAAAGCTTTCTAGGATTCTATGGGCAAAAGCATGTATGACACAGTATATGTTCAGAACAAGAGTCTTCACGAGACTTTGAAAAACATAATTCCCGAAGAAGTCTTCACCGGAATGAAGCCTGAGATTGAACACTTCAAATTATTTGGATGCCCAGTGTATTTTCATGTACCCAAAGAGAAGAAGTCCAAGCTATATCCTTTGGAAAGAAAGGATACATTGAATCTTCAAAGACATTCCAGATCGACATCCCTAGTTACAGATAGATTGAGACAACCATAGATGTTGTCCTTGAAGAAGAAATAGTCTTTCAAAGATCCATAGAATCTCAGATAGAGATTGACAGTAAGACAATACTTTATCCCCCTTGAGTAGTTCAGATGGAGACGGGCATTATTTCAATTGATATAGTTACTCCAGTTGATATGTTTAGAGATATTGCAGTAGGGCATAAAAGGCCTACCTAGACTCACTCTGTAAGAGGCAGAGAAACATACAAGACTCTCAAGGCATATCCCGAGAAAGAAAAAGAGATTTTTGAGCTATCTTTCAGTCATGAGCCACTTCATTGATGCTGAGCCTCCTTGTATTAGAGAAGAAACAAGAGAATAGGTAAGGAAAGATGCCATAACAGAAGAATACAATACATCTTAAAGAATGATGTATAAGATATTATTCGGGGACCAGAAGAGAAGTTTGTAGTAACTTCCAATTGGATCTATAAGATCAAGCATGCAACTTATGGAAGTGTCAAGAAATACAAAACGAGGTATATAGCTAGAGGTTTCTCACAAACTGAGGGAGTTGTCTATGATGAGACACTTGATCCAATAAATCTGATACACTTCCATCCGTACTACCATCCATGAGTTGGAAACTATATCAGATAGATAGACTCTTGATGAGTTTGGATTTCAATAAGAGTGTTCTTGATCCAAACCTATATTATTACAACATTGATGACGAGAGCCTAATTTTGATGACCTCTTCAGAAAGCCTTTTTTTGTATACAAGTAATCCTTGACTTATGAATTCGAGATAAAGAATCTGAGTATGGTGCACTACTTCTTGGGACAAGAAGTATGACAAAAGACCAATGAGATTTTCCTGAGTTAAGGAAAATGTAAGATGAAAATATTAAAGAATTTCAAGTATGACAGAATGCAAAATCCACCATGATGAATTTAAAAGAAGAAGATTGATGATGATTCAGATGAGACTGATCCAAAACTGATTGGATCACTGATGTATCTGGTTAACACCAGACTTGATTCATGCCATGTAGTGTATGTTCTTAGTCATTTCATGAGTCAACCTAGACAGACTCACTAGACAACATCAAAACATATATATATATATATATATATATATATATATATATATACAAGGGACAGTTGGATATGGCCTGAGATATGCCTCCAAAGTGAACTTGATTATGAAAAATATGTTGATTCAGATTGAGCAAAAAGTACAGTGAACCAAAAGAGCACATCCAGTTGATGTTCTACCATAAATTTTTCAATGGTTTCCCGAAGCAGCAGGAAACAAAACTTTGTGGCCTTGAGTACCACAGAGGCAGAGTATATAGAAGTGAGTGTGTGAAGCAATGTGGCTTCACAAGATTCTAATAGATTTTCTTGACCATGAGATGGATCCTATGATGATAACCAAGAGTCATGTATAAATCTCCTTGAGAACCCAATGTTTCCTAATGAATCGAAACACGATGAGATGAAATATTATTTTATCAGAGATATGATGCAAAGGAAAATCGTACACATGCAGTACCTTTCTACACATGAGCAAATTGCAGACATCTTCACCAAACTAACTTGGTGAAGAATACCTTCCCATTTGAGAGGGAGTATTGATGACTCCAACCAAGACAAAATTTAGAGTACATTTGTGTGAGACTTAGCATGATGAATAATGCCTCCCTAGCTGAGAGGGAGTGGTGATGATTGCAGCTATGTGAGACATTCTCCATCTTACAAACCTGTGAGATGTGGATCATTGCAGTTATGTGAGTCTTTCTCTCAACTTACAAAACTGAGAGAAAGCCCCTATGAAGGGTATGTGGTTCCTTCCTGAGACAGAACTAGAATGTAGAGACGACCTCCTCCATTCAGATATTTGAGAAGAACTCCAGATGATTATCCAGTGGGAAAGGCGATCTATTAAGTCAGATGTGTCTGTGGCTAAGCACAAGGTGAACGTGTGAAATCCCAAAGTGTTGGGTGCATCGTCATGTGAATAGAAATGAAGATGATGTATTAGCCTCCTCTGAGCAGTAGAGTTGATGAGAAAACTCCAGATGATTCTCCTGTGTGAGACAGTGGGAAAGAATATCCGTAGAGTGGGCGTTCTTGTGGATGAGCACAGGTGAATGTGTGAAGATCTGGTTCTTCTGTGTAATGTAGTGAGCCAGAGATATGGCATCCCTATGGATGTGCCCCTAGTGGATGAGCACTAGTGGGTGTATCAAATCCCTTGATATATGTCGTTCAAGAGTCAAACATGCCTGTAACCCTAATTGTAATGGGTACAGGTCAGCTCCACCTTAATGTGATTAATGATACATGTAAAAGATAATTAATCTGGTTAATATTAATTATAATATAATAATAATAATTATTATTATTATTATTATTATGTGACTTAGAGAGATCGGCCCTATTGAGCCAATATACACTTATGTTGACAGGTTTAGGTTAGTATAAGTAAAAGTAAAATCCCCATTGTGGAAACATATATTTCATGTGAGTTTGGAAATTTCAGCAAGTACATTTACTTGGGAAAAGTGCACACCTCTCTTGGGCGCTAGTCTTCTAGGGTTTGAGAACCCTCTTGTGTGCTAGGTCTTTCTTGGTGGTGAAGGTCTTTCTCTTGAAGAATATAGCAAAGGATTTGGTTGGGTTTTCTTCCCTAGTTGAGAAGGGTTTCCCAGGATACTTCTTGTGTTCTTGTGCATGGTGTTTCTTCTTGTGATCTTAGTCGCTTCAACATTATTTTCTATGGTTAAGTTAAATGCTAAAATGGAATGAACTTCATGATTAACCTAGCTTATTGAAAAATCAACATTATGAATGTTATCATTGTGATAAGATGGGACACATTGCTAAGAATTGTCTTGCCATAAGGGAAGAATACAAGAAGAGAAATAAGAAAAGACACCATGTCCATGAACTTGAAGATGATGAGCCACCCAAGAAGGTGACTAAAGAAGAGATTGAAGATTATGTTTTATTTTTCACCCTCTCAGGATCTGTGACACCTGGAGAGGATACTTCGCTCATAGATAACGGTGCCTCTAAGCACATGATAGGTTAGAAAGATATTCTCTCTAGTCTTACAGAAAATGTCTTCCCCTAGAAAGTTTCACTTGGAGATGATTATCAGTACCCTATCAAAGGAATGGGAGAATCCACCTACAGACTTGATTCAGGGACTCCGATGAGAATGAAGGATGTACTTTATGTACCAGGTTTGACAAAGAACTTACTTTCTATCTCAGCTCTAGATAAGAAATGTTTCAGAGTTACATTCATAGATGGTGAAGTTCTTATGTGGCCTAAAGGAAAAACCATAGAAGATGTAGTTGTTATTGGAACAAAAGAAGGTGGTGTGTACAAGTTAAAAGGTCACTCAGATGCAACCTTGACTCACTCCACTGAGAGTCCTTTTGAAATTTGGCATAGAAGACTAGCTCACACCAGCTACAAAGACTTACCATATGTAAGCAATGTAGTTACATGTTTACCGGAATTTAAGGTTAATCATGAAGGTGTATGCAAGGGATGTGCATAGGGAAAGAACATAAAGAATCATTTCCCAAAGAGCGACAATAAAGAAGAAGGAATATTGGAGCTCATCCACTCATATGTATGTGGTCCAATGCCATCAACCTCTCTAAGCGGGTATGTATACTATGTGTCATTTATTGATGATTACTCTCGTAAGGCTTGCGTTTATTTCCTGAAATCAAAAGATGAAGTACTCGGAAAGTTCAAGGAATTCAAAGGCTTGGTAGAAAACCTGTCCGCAAGAAAAATCAAGATACTCAGGTCAGATAATGGAGGAGAGTACACCTCAAATGAATTTGGAATTCTTTGCAGAGATGTTGGGATTAAGAGGGAGCTCACCACTCCCTATAATCCTCAACAAAATGGTGTAGTAGAAATAAAGAATAGAAAAATTATGGAAGCAGTGAAGACTACGATTCACGATCAAGATCTTCCAATGCACTTATGGGATGAAGCAACAAGAACAACAGTTTATGTTCAAAATAGATTATCCCATAGTGCACTTAGATTCAAAACCCCCGAAGAAATGTTCATCGGAAAGAAGCCAGAAGTAATCCATCTAAAAATATTTGGTTGTCCAATGTTTGTACACATTCTGAAAGAAATAAGAACTAAGTTGGATCCTTCAAGAAAGAAGGGAATATTTGTTGGATATTGTGAGGTCTCTAAGGCCTTCAAAATTTACATACCAGGTTACCATCATATTGAGATCAACAAAGATTTAACCTTTGATGAAGATGCAACACTCAAAAGATCAAGGAAATGCCAGCTTGAAGAAGTATACGAAGAAGAACCTGTAGCTCCTAGAGTTGCAAAACCAGTGAAGGAAGTTACAATTACTCCTAATGATGAGATTCCAGAAGATCACGATATGTTAGAATCTCGAGAACCTCCCTGGATGACAATCTCTCACAAGAGAAAGCCAGCTTGGGAGAGGGAACTTATTCAATATGGAGAGAAGTATGGTGCCCTAGAAGGAACCATGAGACAAAGAAAGAAACCTAAGCCATTCTTCAATTATATGGCCTTGATGTGTGATCTCATAGAAAAGGAACTTACTTGCTTTGAAGAAGCCATTCAGAAGAAAGAATGGGTGGATGCCATGACAGAAGAATACCAGTCCATTATAAAGAATTTTGTATGGGAAGTAGTTCCCATACCAAAGAACAAATATGTGGTATCTTCCAAGTGGATATACAAGATAAAACATGCAACATACAGAAGTATTGAAAAACATAAAGCAAGATTTGTGGCTCGTGGTTTTTCTCAAAAGGAAGGTATTGATTATGAAGAGACATTTTCTGTTGTAGCTAGATACACTTCTATCATAACCATCATAGCTCTTGCAGTGAAAATGAAGTGGAAGTTACACCAGATGGATGCGAAAACAACCTTCTTAAATGGTGTTATTGAAGAAGAAGTGTATATATAACAACCACAAGGGTTTGAGGTTGAAGACAAAAAGACTCATGTCTGCAGGTTGAAGAAAGATTTGCACAGGTTGAAACAAGCTCCTAGAGCTTGGTATGGCAGAATTGATAGTTTCTTAACGAGCTTGGGCTTTACCAAGAGTAAATTTGCTTCTAACCTTTACTTCAAGGTTATGAATGATGAGTCAGTGATATTGTTATTGTATGTGGATGACTATTCTTAACCGGAGAAGAAAATCTCATCACATATTGTAAGAAGAAGCTCACTGCAGAGTTTGAGATGAAAGACCTAGGCTTGATGCATTATTTCTTAGGTCTTGAAGTTTGGCAGAGCCCCAAGAAGATATTCCTTAACCAAGGGAAGTATGCAGTTGAAATACTGAAGAGATTAGACATGTTGGCATGTAAATCCATGAACACATCCATGGAAACAAAATTGAATCTCATGGTTGATACTTTGTCAAAATTGGTTGATGCCACGCTATATAGATAGATTATTGGTTCGTTGATGTATCTGACAAATACCAGGCCATATATATGCTTTGTTGTGAACACCTTGAGTCAGTATCTGGTAGAGCCTAGATCTGCTTAGCTTGTAGCTGCAAAGTATGTGATGAGATACCTTAAGGGTACGTTGGATTATGGTCTCTATTATACTAGAGATCATGACTTCAGACTGTATGGTTATATTAATTCAGATTGGGCTGGAACTGCTTCTGATAGAAAGAGCACTTCAAGATGTTATTTCAATCTGGGGTCAACGATGACTTCATGGCAAAGCATGACAGAAGCAGAATACATCGCAACATGTTCCACCAGTTGTGAAGCCATATGGCTTCAGAAGTTGTTGACAGGTCTATTCGATTTGGAGATGGAAGCCACCATGATTCTATGTGATAACCATTGTTATAACCCTAATTTGCACCAAACATTCTTACCTGGCATCATGCCATCTCAGATTCCTTCTTTGCCAAAACACTGTTGAACAACTCTTCTTAAAAACCCCTTTTATAAAGGCCCACACGCTCTGATACATTATTGCATGCGTGTACACGCTAGCTGACCCAAGACAGCCCGCGTGTACCTACAAAAGCACCAAAAAAGGAAAGTTGCTAACAGAACACACAACTTTGGGTAAGTTAACTAAACCTTTCGTCCATGCATGGCCGGAAATTCGACCTAATACCTAGCTTCTTCTAGCCTATAAAAGAAGGGTTAGGGGTCCCATTTGGGAGAGGAGAATCATAGTAAAGAAACTATACCCGATTGCGCATTCCCTTTGTCCCAACCTTCAACCATCCTTGTGCAAAGAGAAGTATAGAGCAAAGAAGTTGGAGGACAGTTGAAGAGGAGCCCAGGACCAGGTTCGTGGAGTAGTAGTCGGCTTCATCATTGTAAGTTGATTTATTGAAGTTAATAATAAAGAAGTACTTTTCCCATCCCACCATATGAGGTTTTCATGGTTTATTGCGTACATATTGATTAAATCTCTAACCCATTAATCTGTAGATCAAATGCATGTGGAGTTCTTTGTTTGTCTTGTGTGAATACAGGTCAGCATTGGGAGGAGAGTTGCAGAAAAAGAACGACCAAGCACGAAAAGGGATCGACATCAAACACGAAGAATAAAGTACGTCAACTTAATCTCTTGAACCTTGTATTTACATATGAGTAATGGGGGTCTAGGCATGGGATGATGGTAAAAAGTAAGAATCTTTAGGTCATTTCTGCATGCATGATAAAACCCTAAGTGCTAGTCCGTAGAGGGATTTCCCATAGTTTCATAAAGATGACGGAGAACCTAGTGTTCCATGATAAGTCGAAGCACATAGAGATTTGGTATCACTACATTCGTGATATGGTGCAGACGGGAGCTGTACAACTCCAATATGTTGGCACAAATTAGCAGGTTCCAGATGTGTTGACCAAGCCTATGTCTCATGTAAAGTTTGAGTACTTCCGAGACAAGCTTGGTGTTGTCTGAAAGGACCTCCCTCAAAAGGGGGAGTGATGCTAATGATACTATGGTATCCTGACCAACATCAGGTAGCTTCATTAGGATTTTATATCCTAGGGGATTGATCATCCCTAGGCAGATCCCGAAGGCCCGATAAGGACGGTCTATCAAAGTACTTGTGCATGTATATGCCAACTGTGGTCAGTAGTGGTAGCTTCGTTAAGATTTTATATCCTAGGGAGTCTTTTGATTCCTGGGAAGATCCTGAAGATCCGGTAAGGACGGTCTGTCAAAGTACCACGTGGTAGCTTGTTAGGATTTTATATCCTAGGGAATTTTATGATTCTTGGGCAGATTTCGAAGGTCCGGTAAGGATGGTCTATCAGAGTACCACAAAATGTTGTTGTTGCCATATGATGATGATGTTGTTGTCTCAACCTCGTGTCGATGATGTTGTTGTTTCAACCTCGTGTTGTTGATGATGTTGTTGTCTCAACCTCATGCTGATGATGTTGTTGTTTCAATCTTGTGTTGTTGATGATGTTGTTGTATAAACCTCATGTTGTTGATGATGATGTACTAGCCTCGGGTTGGTGATATTGTTGCTTTAGTGTTATGCTAATTGATGTTGATGTTTCAACTTCATACAGATGATGATGATGATGCTACTCCAGCTCCATGATATGAACGATGATGATATTGATGATGAGAATTTTTTTTGATGATTTGTAGATATGCCAGTCATTGTTCCAGATGTTTATGTTGTTATTTCCCTCTCTCTCTCCTGATGATGTTGTATTGGGTTATGTCAGTAGAATACCCTTCTCATTAATGGGGA
Source organism: Picea engelmannii (assembly GCA_009831015.1). Lineage (NCBI taxonomy): Eukaryota > Viridiplantae > Streptophyta > Pinopsida > Pinales > Pinaceae > Picea > Picea engelmannii. The sequence goes on from ML785263.1 coordinate 761,541, forward strand.
GTGTTGAAATATTGTAACTTCGAAGAATATTCTAATTATAATTGAGTTATTATATTACAGATCAAATCCCCTTTTGTGGATTGATCATGTCGGGTCTTGTATAATACCAAATCCCCTTTTGTGGATTGATCATGTCGGGTCTTGTATAAGACCAAATCCTCTTTAGTGGATTGGTCATACCATATTTATATGGTGGTATTTGCAAAGTTGACCCCTAGGGTTTATAAAGTGGTTCTAACCACTCTTGGAAGAAGTTGGCCCTACTTAATGAAGAGACATAACCCTAACACCTCCTCACTAGTATTTATAGGTGAGGATGGTGCCTCATTTGTTCACTCACTCACTCACACTTCTAGTGCGCATCTTTTGAAGGTAGTTGCAGTTGCAAGAAGAAGAAGAGAGAGGTGCATGCTCAATCCTAAATTATTCTTGGTGGTTTGGTCTTAGTCTTGGCATTGTATTGGTAATTTATTATTGAGGAACTTTTTGTTGGGTTTTCTCCCCCATGAGGGTTTCCCAGGATAAAATGTTTTATACCTTGTGATTGTGTTTCTTTCAGCGATCCTCATTATGCTGTTGTTTTGGAATGCTCTAGTAAATTGAAAATAACCTAATAACAACATTAAATTTAACACAACATACACGTCTCCTTCAAGGCGTTTAACCTTCTCCTCTAAGTCGTCTCGCTTCTTATAACATATTTTCTCCACATGTCTAGTCTTTCCATAATATTGACATGTATTCTTGTTTCAACTTCATTGTGGTTGTCTTTGCGGTTTCTGGTCATTGTACGTAGGTTTTTGTGTAGAGGCATCAAACTACACTCTATTCATGGGATCCATATTTCCCTTTCGCTTGAGGAAGTGGGCTTGATGTTTACCACCAAGCTTGCCTTCTTCAAGCAATTTGTGATGACCGGTGATCAAAAGACCATAGAAAGATTCAAAGGTATAATCCTTTCCATCTTCCTTGCGTGCTTTCCAGTTGGTGCAGAAAGTCAACAAAGATACGTCGAATGGTGTTCTCAAGTTCATCAGGACCAACTCGATGAGTTGTCCATCCTTATTCTTTTCTACATTCACCCAATTTTAACTAGAGTTCTTTGACACATGCTAAATAGTTCTCCATTCTTTCAAAGAAATGAGGATAGAGAGAGATAAACTCTTTCTATAATTGCATGATGTGGCTCTCATCGACTCAGTCGAACAACAACTTCAGTTTCTTCCAGAATTGATGAGGGTAGTCAATTCCACTAAGGTGAAATTGAATCTCCTGCGAGATGTAGGTCGTGATGATCCCTACAACCTCATCCTTCTTTCCATAAACAACGAAATTTGCCTAGTCGTTTATTGGATCTAGAATCACAACCTTCTATACTTCCATAGTCCTTTTCTTTTCAACATGGTTTCCATATCTAGTTCCCATACTGTATAATTTGATCCGTTCAAAACAACAAGATCGATCTTTGAAGCCATCTTCGGTATCTAGACAGAAACTGGTTTGTTTCAATAAGTTCCAATCAAAAAACCATCGGCCTAGAGTCAATCACACAACATATCCGACCCAACAAGGTTTGCATATAGCAGGTCGAGGCTTTAAACCATCGGCTCTGAAACCATGTGGGGGAATGGGGTGGAACATGACATGAAACATAAAAGATAATACTGTAGATAATTGAAGAGGAACAAAAATTTCAAAGATAAGGGGTGATGTCTAAAGACATTGTTACAACACTTAAGAAAAGTGCATTGTGATCAAAACATCACAATGCATGTTGTACATCTAGATCCGCATGATTTATTGCACAATATCCATGATGATAATGACCCAAGGTGTCTCCTTTCTATAGTCTCAAGATCTAGACAACTTCCATAGAATCTAAAAGATCTTGTCCACATATAATCATCGACAGTTGGAGCTAACTATGTTAAATACGTTGTGTCAAGTTGGCTCGGTAAGGATTCTAGACCCGACCGCCTACATGTTTAACTCGTAGTCGATTACTAGGTTGGTTGATCCACCACCCGACTATCTTCAACTGTTGGTCGACTGTATGACCAACAAGTATGTCGACTACTTGACTGACTAATGTAGTGTGTCGGTCGATTGCTCGATTGACTATATCCGGATGTAGGTCGACCTCTCGACTGACTGAACCTGAGAGATGTGTGATGAACCATCAATGCTTGATGTTCCAATAATTTTTGCTCACTCAAGTAGGAAAAAAAACCTAACATGGAGGAACAAATTTCTGCGTCATTCTTAGGATTGCCTCATAATAATGTTATCATCAGCATATCCTCATATGATATAGATCATTGAAACTACTTCTTTGGAGGGCTTAGGGAAAATACAAGCTTGAAAAGGAAGGACAATCTTGGGAGGAGAATCTTTTTTTGGTAGGTAATAAATCAATAGGTCTTTCACTTGAACTGAGGTTAGGGTTTTGAACTTTATAGATAGGGTTTTTTCATTAAAAGGCATGGCATTTTTAGGAGGAATTAACATTTCTAAAATGGTTGTGGGGTTACAGGAAAAATAATTTGAGAGCCATCATTGGACACAACCACTCATTCAGAAAGATTATAAGGTTTGGCACATGAGAAGACAAATTATGGAAAATGATATGTTGCAAGGACAATAGCTTTTTCAAGGTCACAACTGTTGATTAAGGTTGGTTGTCATTGATGTCAACCCTTGAAGAAAGCCCCGCAACACAAAGGTTTGGGTAATGGACCCAAGATTGTTTGATGTAAATATGATTCATTATTTTTTTTTCATGGTTGATAAGAAGTAAATATGGATGAACTCCAAAGTGGTCCCCTTATGGTGAAAGCCCTCACGGGAAGACGCTTTACGGAGTAAGAGAACCCATGCTTAATTGTGGAATAATGAGTTGAAGGACAATGAATTTGTCAGGTAAAATATCCTAGATAGATAGTGCTTGTCATTCCATTTCTAGTGGTATGTGGAACGTCACATAACTCCTCGCGGTTAGAGAGTTATGGCCATGAGAAGTTGGAGACCCCAGGTTTAGGTAATGGACCCAAGTTTGTTTGATGGATAACGGTATGAGTTATGTTATATTTTCATATAATACTATTCTATATGGATAGTACATGTCATTCCATTTATGGTGGTATGTGGAACGTCACATAACTCCTCACGGTTTGAGAGTTATGGCCTTACGAAGTTGGAGGACCCTCATATGTCATCTAGAAGCCCCAAAGGTCAAAGTAGTCCAAGTGGTTTAAGAGATTTCAAAAGGTAAATAATAAAGTGAAGTAATGATTGTATTATAATTCAACGTGAATACAAAATAAATTATTTCAATAATAAATTTAATGGATAAATTAGAAGTGGGTTAACCCTAAAATAAGGAAAGTGGGGCCAAGTGACCTAGAAGATGTTTTTAAGGAATCTACTTGGAGAGTATAAATAAGAGGCGAGGCTCTCTCTTTTTAATCACACTTGAGAATATTGAATATCTATAGGTGTCTAAGGTAAACAAGGATATCTAAGCCGAAATTCTAAGGGAAGGTGAAGAAAAGAAGGCCGAAATGCAAGGAAGGATAAATTATTTTGATGGTGCTTTCTAAGGTATGTTATTTACAAGTCATCTCACCATTTTCACTATAACTTTTTTTCTATAATGATTAATATAGTGAAATTTCTATTCCATTGAGAAAACATATCCAATTATTTGTGGTAAAAAATTCAGCTTGTGGGTCATTGTATATTTGGAGTTACGCTCCATGGAAAATAGGGTTTGTGGCTAGTCCCGAAACTAGTCAAAAACAGGTGTTTCGGGTAAAAAACGTCACAAATTCTTTATAACAGATCCAAATTCAGTGAAACCAAATGTGTTGGTTATGGTACAGTCTATAGTATGTTGTTTAATAGTTTCAGATTAATTCAACAAATATTCCGTGCGAAGCACACTCTACAAGTTCACTCTCTAGAATAAGCCAGAATTCAGCAAGGTATGTCATTTTTGCTATAACTCATTTTTTTAGAGGTTCCAAGTAGTGACACCAGGAGGAATTGCATAAAACACACTGAATAACATTGTATATTAGTTTCATATCTTTATACATTATAGGTACAAAGTTATAATTACTTCAAGTTAGGGTTGTTGACTAATCCAAAACTAGGCATGTGAGACTAAAGAAAAGTTTGATGAAAATGCTAGTCTCTTGTTGTTGAAGTTGAGGAAGGTTTGCAGGAATGTGATCATATACACCAGGTCTATTACAGA
>ML785263.1:775616-795366 GCA_009831015.1 Picea engelmannii
ATCCCAAATAGCTTGTTGCTTGTGCTTAGATTCTTTTTCAATATATTTTTGGGCCAACTCTTTGGAAAACTAACCATTGGTAAGAAATGGTAGAATTGCTTTGTGTGTTATCTTCTATGCATGACCATTGAGAGGTTGAATATCCACTTAGATCCTCCTCCTCTTGCTTAACCTCCAAAGCTACCAATTTTGCAAGGAGCTATCCAAGGTTTTCTTCAATTTTTTTTTCCTTAGAATTTCCACTAGTTAGCTTGTTTACTTGCTTGGGGATAGATAGTTTAATTGTTTATTTTTATTTTTTCCTATCTAATTTTTCCAACTAGCTGAAGAGGTCTAATTCGGTCACCTTTTGCACATATAGCTCACTAGTAATGGGGATTGCTTTTGGAAATTGTTATAGTCAACATGGATGAAAGTGATTTTAAATCACTTCTACAATCTAGGAAAAAAAATACAAATTTCAACTAATGGAAAGAAAAATGGAAAGGACTTAGTAAAGACTCCTTTACATAAGCGTGATTGGATCCTACTCATATATATGTTAATGACACACACACTCACACACACACAGACAAGGAAACAATTTCTCGGGGAAACCCATGGATGTTTCCTCGTATTTCATGGATGACATTAATAAAAAAGTCATCATATAAATTGGTATGTCTCACTCTCTAAGACACAACCACATACTTTCATCTCCAATGCCATTTATTGTTGAACTCGTTGTCCCTTACTAGAGGAACTGAACCCGGGTGGACAATAGGACAACGTGGTACTTAAATCAGTGGAGCCACCCCTTAGAGCCACACACACACATTTTAACCATGGGAATCAGTAACTAATAGGTTTGATCTAGGCTAGGCCCGAGATCAAGCAAAACTATACATACATACATACATACATACATATGTATATAAAGAAATTGTGGATGAAGGATCTCTTTGACAACAATTAGGTACCTTCGACATCCACACAAAGTCTCTCTTTTCCATGTTAAAGACCCATCTCTTATACTATGAGTGGCATGTGTTGGAAGTACATACATACTATTTAGAATTGATGAATTTTATTTGAATCTCCATAAGGCATGAACATTAAAACCCAACGTATAAGTATAAAAGGAAGATGATTTGGTGGAAAAACGCAAAGCCAAGGAAAAATCATAAAACTTTAAAAAAAAAAAATTGACATAACAAAACACTTATAAGCTACTCCTTCTATATACAAGAATGTCTTATGACATTATAGTAGTCATGGGCCAAATAACAAGAATTATTCAATTTGAAATCATAAATGACAAGAACTTGAAGTTAGTTGACATATTAGAAATATTCTTTCTAACTAATTGCGTTGAAAGAAAAAAATTAATAATCTTCACTAAATCCATTAATTTGATCAAACACCAATCTTATTATTTATCCTATTTAAAATTATTATTATTGGTCGGATGTGAGAATGTGAATTTTTATAAAGAAAAACTTGAAAATGAATAAAAATAAAAATTGAATATTAATTTAAAAAAATTGGAAAACAAATATGAATAAAAATAATATAATTGTTTTTACCAATTTATCATTTAGAAAAAATTAGAAAAATGGAATAAAAATGATATAATTGTTTTTACCAATTTATCATTTTTAAAAATTTGAAAAACTTTTAAGACATTTCTAATTAGTTAATATCTCCTTATTATTAACAAATTACATTACTAATTAGTTAACACCTTCTTATTACTACCAAATTTTTAAGAGAATTAAAGCACGCTTTCCCAAAAAAAAAAATTGTTAGTTAACAACTCTATCAAGCTTTGCAATATGACTCCCTCCGCCCAATCTGGATTTGAACTTGTGATCTTTTAGGAAGAAACACATCTTCTTAACCATTAGGCCCAGTCAAGTTGTATTATAACAAATAATTAATTTAATAACATAAACATACTATTTCCAATACTAAAGAGTGTGTCGATATATATTCCAACTTTGTAAGTGAAACCCATCTCTTAAATGTACTCATTACATGACACCATTTCTTGCCTTGATATGACCCACCAATTAAATTTACCAACATCATTCCCAAATCTCTTAAATGTCCTCATTACATGACACCATTTCTTGCCTTGATATGACCCACCAATTAAATTTACCAACATCATTCCCAAAAGGCATAATAAATTTGAGTTAATATCAACTTAAAATATTTTAAGTTAGTAAAGTTAAGTTTAAGATTAGTCCTAGGTTTATATTTCAAGTGGTTGGGTAGCATATTTATTATCCTTTTCACCTTGGTTTAATTCTCTCAAAGTGGACATGTTGGTCCCTTGTGATAAGATACTACCCGTAAAATAGAGGTAGGTCTCCACACTTACTAAATCACAAGTTATTAGTATATTTGACTTAGACAATATACTCTTGAATTATAGTAGCAACTAATAAACTTAATCTGAAACCTAACCCAAACAAAAAAAAAAAAACTAAAAACTATATTTATCATACATTTTCAACATTTGCCTCTGCCTATTTATCTTCTTATCATAATATGAAAAATCCATCCCAAAAATTCTTTCAATAAAAGAGCAAACAAAATTAAATAAATGGTGGGATTTACCATTGTACCTTTCCTTGTATGAAACCCATATGCGTTCAATGTACTTGCAGTAATATTACCGATCAACTATGCTTACCCACATCATGCCCAAAACACATCAGTACAAGCCCTAAAGGCAATCGTACAGTGGAGTTAATATCGAGTAAAAATATTTTGAATTGGCAAAGCTCAATATCATATGTTGATTAGATACCATGGCTTGGCAAGGTCCAAAAATCTTTAAATTATGACCAAACAAAATTGCATCAGTGATGGGATTACCACTAGGTTGAAAATGATGATGTGGATAAAATTGGGTCATAGCAATCTCATGGTGACAGAGGAAACGGTAGGGCCGGCTCAGGAGTAATCACAATAAGTGGGCAGGGGTAACATGACTCCTCTCCACATGTTGCAAAGGGGGAAACGCTTTTGGTGAAATGGTAATGGAAGCCCGACCTAAAATGGCTTTCACATCAAATGCTTGACTCGGGTCATGGTCACCATGGCGTAAAGGATTCTGTTCTGGCTATTTTGCTTACAGCAGAACATTTAAGATTATTATCAGCATATATGCTCCTGAAAGCTGTTGAAATCTCTGTAAGCCTTCAAGGTCTTGCTTCTGCGTTCGTCTCCCATTGATAATCCAAGAAGCTCATCGGCAGGAGACCAAACGTCGTGGCATCCTGGATCTGTGAATCCATCAACAGAGCAGCTTCTGTCGGAGCTTAGAACAGGTGGGTATCTGTGAATCCCTGCAGCTAGGTGCTGTTTTAGCTAATGCAGATTGTTTCAGATTTTGGGCAGTCCTTTTTTTTATTCAATAGATTCAGGAATTTCACAAATGGGTGGACAGGATGCAAAGACATTGTTTTGTTTTTATCTTGTTTTTTCAGTCTTGATGTTTACTCCGCACTTATTATGCTCATGTTTTCACCAAGGCTTCAGAGGTCCGAAGTGGCCATAGAGCTGGTTGATTGGGTTTCTGAGATATCAGGGCTTGAGAGCTCTGAAGTGGCGATAGTGCGGGTTGATTGGGTTTCTGAGATATCAGGGCTTGATTTTTTAAAATATTTATTCTTTAGTTATTATATTTAAATGCTACTTAGATGGTAAAATTGTTATATTTATATTAACTTCGCTTATAGCCATTGGTGATCTTGACTGTTGTTGCATTGTTTTCTCACGCGGGCATTCTTTGTCTTTTAACAAATTCATCTTAGATTTGATTTATGTTCACAAAAAAATATAGTATACCATCATACATTACATTGCTTGGAATCTGTACAGACATGTGAGTTTTTGGGCTCTGCTGCTTGATTTGTGATCAAACGTATTTTTATTATAGTAGGTTCTAGATGCTCCTCGCGGTTGCAGCATGTTTGCTTTGATTTCAGCGTAAATACCCATTTTCGTTCTGCTGCTTTGTGTTTAATTTGAATACCCATTTTTTTCCCTTCTTTTGATCCTAAATAGCTGTACCTTCAGGTAGTAGCTGCCCAGAGACCAAAAGAGAAGTTCTTGAAAAAGGAAAAAAAGAATATCAAAACCCCAGGCAACAGCCAGCAGAGTTCAAATGGGCGATGCAGAAGATGCAATCAGTGTTTCGAAAAAGAGAGCAGCAGGAAGGGAGCTGTCAAGGGATGATGATCCAGATGCTGAGGATGAAGATGTCTGTGGGAAAGAAACGGGGAGTTCTCAGAGGGCTTCTGAGGAGGTCATGGCAACCAGAAGAATTGTGAAGGTTCATCGAACCCAATCCTCCTCCGATGAAACGCCTAATCCATTTGCAGCCGTAGTATTGGTTCCACCTACTGTAACTCCTCAAGTGGTAGATGCCTCCAAGGTCGCGGAAGGATGTAAGGATGAAGCTGAGAAAATAGGCGAGGCAGAGGCCACTGAGCTGACAGAGATTGCTGAGAAGAAAGTTGGTGAAAAGGAGGATCCAAAAAGGGAATCGACAGACCTCAATTCTACAGAGCTTAACACAGAAGAACCCAAGAGAAATAAGTTGGAAAGGGAATCATCAGATCTCAAACATGTAGAAATTACCGAAGGAGAACCCAACAAAGAAGAATCCAGTAAGGAGGAACCAAACGAGGGTGAGGAGGAAGATGACGAGGAGAAGCCAAACACAAAATCTTTAGAGCGAAAACAACCTGCTTTTGTCAAGACATTCCAGCAGCTCTCTAATGCCCAGAATGCCTTTACAGGAATAGCAGGAACTGGTTTTTCCTTCTCCAGCTTCTCCTTTGACACTAAAATAACACCATATGGATCAACCCCAAAGTTTGGCTCGTTTAACTATAGCTCAGCATCTGCTTTTGGTGGTCTATCCAGTACAGGGTCACTGGCTGGCACAGGATCCTTGTTTGGGACAAAACTAGTCAGCGATGATTCAGCTCCAACTGATTTATCTGGAACTACAAGTGACAGTGCAGCTCCTCTGCATCTATTTGGAGAGCCAGCAACCGAGAAAGTTTCGACAGCTGGAAGTGGCTTTGGAACTCTTCAAGAAGTATCAGTAGAGACAGGTGAAGAGAAAGAAAAAGCAGTGTTTACTGTTGATGCTGCTCTTTTTCAGTATATAAATGGTGGATGGAAGGAACGGGGAAAGGGTGAACTTAGACTGAACATCCCCACAGTAGATACTGGAAGGGCAAGGCTTGTGATGAGGGCCAGAGGTAATTATAGGTTGATCCTCAATACGAATCTTTATCCAGATATGAAATTGACGGGTATGGAGCAACGCGGTTTTTCTTTTGCTTGTATCAACAGTGCAGGCGACGGCAAGGACAGCCTTGCTACATTTGCACTGAAGTTTAAAGAGAGTTTAGTAGCTGAAGATTTCCGAGCAGCCATTGAAGCATACAAAGATAGATCACATGCATAGTCGAGAGTGCCGGAGAATTCATTCAAGACGTGAAGGTTCTCAAACAAAGAAAAGACTAGTGAATGCTGTGATCAAGCAAGTCATTTCTGTCCATGTAGCATTGGCAAAAAGATCAAGTATTTTGGTAATGTGGCCATGATGATGCTTCCTTTTTCTTTTTCTACAATCTTAGCATCACAAGTCCCTATGAGATTCTGTAGCGCTTGAAAATTAGGAGCTTGATGCAGTTTAGAATCTAGATTACTTATCTGGGAGTCTTAAGCTGTGAATATGAGATTTTACAATTTTAAAAATTCGTGCATGTTCATAGTAAATTTCTTCATGAAAATTTTGAATTTTATAAAGAAGATTATGGAATTCCATTTTTACTTGCAAGCTCGCTTTATAAATGGTATTTGCAAGCTTGTTCTGTTACAATGATGGTTATTTTCATTCCATTTACACTTCAAAGCCACATTCATTATACAAATATTATATATTATAAGAACTAATAGAGACAATCTCCCCCAATTGCTGAAGAATTGAGCTTATTTCTGTTACTGAAAAATAGGTCAAATTTTTATTTGTAAGAAGTTTACAAATCTCCCTCTCTCTCTATGTGAAAACTAAACTAATGAAATTGGAATGTCTCCCAAGATAATCATGGAGCAGGTTTTATTGCTTGGATATGGATTCTGATTAGATTTGTCTAAGAGTTTGGCTAAGTGCTTGATATATCTTTGATTGCAGTTCTTTGAAAGATTCTCATTACTAGGGTTCCGTGTTTTTATTTCAGAGTTTAGCATTGCAGCTATCGAATGGGGTGGAAGCATAAATTTGGTACAAGACTTGCCCTGTTTATGAGTCTTAGAATCTTAAACCAGGGTTCTATGGGGACACATCCTCTGGGGTTGTGGATGCATGAACTGCTCCCCAAGCTTGGGATCTTCATCGTGGACATACCCTGTTCAATTGGATGCCTAGTGTACTTGGGGGTGACGACCCCAAGTACCAGGGGTACCCCGATATCACCGGCCACTCCTGGGCAAAAACATTTCAAAACAGAACCACAAAAGAAGCAATAAAAACTTGATTCTATATTTCTTTTCGCCACAAAGAGTCTGGAGTGTGGGACAATAGAATCTGGATTGCACTGTTTGGCTATTGAGGAAGAAACTGATCTGGATGAAGCTTAAGCCTTAAACTTCGTGCAGATAGATGTGTTCTATAATTACCATCAAAAAATTGGACAAGTGCATTTTGTAGATGCTCCATTAATATTTCATTCTGGTTGGAATATTGTCAAACCCCGGAAGCCATATGCCAATCTGGTAAATCTTTTCTCCTTTTTATGCTTGCAATTGCTTTGGTTTCTCGTAAAGCACATTTTACACACCTCTATCTGGCCATTGTGAGATGCGTACTTTGGAAATATAAAAATGAAGAAGTCTGTCATTTATCTGTATACTATATTAGCTACCGGCCAATTATTATATAAGTTAATACTAATTAAAGAATATCCAAAGCTACAAATTAGAGTCTCATGGTATATCACGTTGAGATATCAAACGCCATTAACAATTTATGCATTCCGATGACCATACGATTGTGGTCGCTTTCCCTCTTCTCTGGCATAACATAATACACAGTGACCATGCTATAAGTCAAAATTGTGTAATTTCCATTGATTCATGGATGTGGCTGCATTATTCAAAATTGTGTAATTGCCATTGCTTCATGGATGTTGTTGCATTATTTTATTTGTATAAATGTGTAACTAATAATAATAAAATATTTTATTTTTATTATTTTTTAAGAAAAAGGATTTTATGGGAAATTTAAGGGATGCTTTTCAATATTTGTGGTTGGCATCTTTGGTAAGCTCATTAATGTAAATTAGTGTGTTTCTTGGTGACGATTGAGCTAATCCATTGACTCAATCAAATGTTATCAAGGTTCTTGGGTATTTGGTTAGTTTTGTGCCAACAGGGTCTAGTTTGAATGTTAGTTCAATCAATTTTTGCCAATGTTGTTGGGCATGTGGCTAGTTCTGTGTCAATAGGTGTTTGGTTCAAACCCCCCTGAGTGAATTAGCTCATTCAATTGTTGCCAATGTTGCTGGACATTTGGTTAGTTCCATGCTAGCAGGTGTCTGTTCGAATCCCCTTGGGTGAGGTGCACTAGTCTACATCGAAATGTGTATGTGTGTGTATTTTCCAAGGAAAACTTGATGGAGAAACTCAAGAGATGCTTCCCTACATTCAAGGAAAACTTTATGGGCCCTAATAAACCTGTTAGTATAGACTAGTGCACCTAACCCAAGGAGATTCAAACTAAGCACCTGCTGACATGGGACTAGCCAAATCCCCAACAAAATTGATGACAACCAATTGAACTAACCCCTTAGACTTTTATATATATAATATTTGGGGTAAGATCCCCATGTTGAAAACCCTAACATCCCCTTGTATGTGCCCTAAAATTTAGGATCTTTCTAAACATGGATGGCATCCTTAGTAAACCTGCTAGCATAGACTAGTAAACCTAACCCAAAGAGATTTATATCAGACACGTACTAACATAAGACTAAATTCTCAACAACATTGATCGAAACCAATTAAACTAATCCTTTTATATATATATATATATATATAATATCTGGGATAAGATTCTTTATATCAAAGACCCCGACATGACCGGACATGCCCATTGTAATGTGCCCTAAGATTTAGGATCTCTCTACACATCCCTATATGTGTCCTCGAAACTTAGTTGAAGATTGTCTTAAACCTGGCCTATATTTTGATTAGTTGCATGCAATTGTTGATCGCCTAACTTTGAATTCCATCAATAGCTATGGTTTTCTTTGATCAGATAATTTCATTCTTTTGAAATCATGAAACATGTTCATAGTCTCATTGTTCAGATATCCATTATGTGAATGATTGTTAGGATTCTGGTCTAGAAATACTCTGGAGGAAAGCAACCAGAGTTTGGGAATTATATCTCTGATTTATGGCTGATGCGTTGTCCTTGAGTATCACATTTGAAACTCAAAGATTTCCCTTGCAGGTCATGTAAGTCTCTGGTTTGCAGGTCATGTAAGTCTCTGGTGAAAGTTATAGTTGCAAGCTGTGACAATCTCCATCCTGTGAATGGTTAAATTACTTTGCATCGCTGATTCATACATCATTTGCAATGCATGCATCGATAGAGATAATGATGGTATTAAGCCAAATTTCACAAGTTTTAACTTAGCCCCTTTTGGTCTTGTGTGATCTCTATATCACTAGTTGATGTTTACCTAATCCTATTAATTTTTTTTTTTAATATTTTATATAATTTATTAATTCATACTGGTTATTAATAATGTTTGATATTTGAATATAGGAAAAGTTATGGTTTGTTATTTTATTGGTTATTGCCATGTAAAGTTTGTATTTATGGTAGAGTTTGCTTCTGAGTTATAGGAGGTTGTGACATCTAATTAATTGTGAAAGATTTTCTAACTAATTTTTCTTTTAAATTAGTATATGGTTGAGATATTTTCTTAACAAATTGTTAGTGTATTAAAATAATAAAAAAAAACCTTTATTTATTCATATGTGTATTATTACATTGTTGAATAAATTACTAAACACAATTTTAGTGTGTAGAAACAATATTTACTCTTCAATTTGTTAACATGGTATTTCAATTTGTTAACATGGTATTAGAGCCAAGCCAATACAACCCCTGACTATCTCATGAATCGATCATAATACAACCCCTGACTATCTCATGAATCGATCATGACAGTTCTCCACATGTTATGATCAGCAAAGAGAGAGTAGATTGTGTTTTTGAATGTTTGTAACAACCCCTGACTATCTCATGATTCGATCATGACAGTTCTCCACATGTTATGATCAGCATAGAGAGAGTAGATTGTGTTTTTGAATGTTTGTATGTTGTAGAAATGTGTTTTTGCGTTGTTAGTATGGTCATGTCCATGATAGTGTGTTCAGCAATTGTTTGTCAATGCTGATGTATGTGAAAGTTAAAAGCGTATGACGCCGAGAGAGAGCTGTGGCTGCAGATGGTGTACCAGAGGCTGTGAAAAATATGTGTAGCGGAAGAGGTTTGCTGTGTGTTGTCACAGATTAAGGGATCATGGGAAATGTTCCTGCAAAGGCTGCTCTTGGGTAATGCTGAATTTCTGTGTGCATCGTAGAGGAAGAAATACCAGCGATGAGCAGGTTGCTCTCTGCGTGAGCGATATACTTGTGCAAGCCTCTGAGTGGTGTGACTCGGCGTCACAATAGCTTGTGTGCAATCTTTATTATGCGAGGAACGACCTGCTGGTGTTTGCAGATTTTGAGTTGAGAACGTGATCTGATGTTATAATGCAAACATCTCTTTTATGTTTGGTTGCGTACACCATTAGTGAAATCTAACGTTGATCATCACTTATGTGAGTGGACTATTCATTCGTGGAAGAGTGTTTGTGGTTTCAAGAGAGGCCCATTAATGTCAAGTATATGACCAAGATAGAGCAAGCTATTTAGTAATTGAAGCTCTGGTGGACTATTGCGTCCAATGGTCTAATAGGCATACCCGTGGTTGAGATTGGCTTGTATGGCTGTTGTAGTTTTATCTCAAAAATTGGAATTGGTATACGAATAAATTGGACAAAGATAAAAGATGAGGTTGGGTCTATAACATAGATGATTTTAGGGTTTAGTAAATAGGTTAATTTTCCATGTTTTTTTCAAAAAAATTGGTAGGTTTTCATTTTTTTTTAGAAACAATTTACCCAAATTCCATAGAATTTTTAAAATCACCAAAATTTTATAGAAACTATATAAAATCGTTAGAAATTTGAATATTTTTACTAAAATATAGCCAATCATTTTACATTTTACATTACATATTAAGAATTAGTAAGATTAACCCAAATTTCTACATTTAAATATAAATTTCCATCCATAAAATTTTCTTTAATGCAAAAGACCGATTTACTGTATCATTTTTGCTCTGAAAATAAGTTCTTGAATATGCATGCTTTGTTTGACCCAGGAGAAGCGCACGGCGTTTGTTGGCGAACCCCTTCCACTTGGTGTGGTCATTGTCATTGTTAAAGGAGAGTTTTGAGGATCGTTGTGTGGCAATCCTAGAACGATGACTCGCTTGGTATGTGGAATATGAAAAATCCAGTTACCTCAATTATGGCGTCTCTAAGCTGGAGAGTGTTTTGGTTTTTATGATGAAGAGTGAGAGATCTACCTCGTTGTTGTTGCATTGACCCTTATGTTTATAGGTGTATGTGTGCTTGTTGAGAGCATGATTGAATCTTTGGATCTATGTCTTTCTGCAAAATGTCGTAGAGGTCTTGGTAATATTAAGAGTATCTTTTTGTTATGTGTTTTGGATTTATTAAAGTTTAGCATACATATGGAGTTTTGCGACTTCAATATGAGATTGAAGTTATTTTCTTAGAATTTGTTCACAAATATGGAAGATCTAAGATGAAAATTAAACAAAGACAAATAAGATGTGGATGTTGAACATGCATATAAAGACTCTAATTATGTGAGTGATTATAGAGGAACAAAAAGGTATATGATTTTTGGGGTTTATATGTTTCATTATCTTTTACTGATTTTTGTAGTCTTACATGACATTGATTGCAATGTAAAATTAATATTTAACTTTGCTTGATAAGGTTTTGTCATGGTTGAAAGAAAAATGTAATGAGATGTTTTCATCTTCCTTAATGATTCCTTGATAAGAGGTCGTTTGAAGAATGTGGTATCATAAGTTCTCAAATTGGCAGTGATATAGGGTGTAGGATTGAGATGGATACACATTTTGTATCCAGAGTATTTTCCTAGAAAATTGGTGAGCAATGTGGTTGGGTACTTAGGTGTCTCGATGGATGGAAATATGTCCATAGTATGGTCAATTGCTCAGTGTTTACAGTGGAGTTGATGTTAGGTCTTGGAGCACAACAAGTTACTAGTCAATTTGTGTGGTACCAATGTTTGGTCCAAAGGTATGGTTGGTTCCTAGTTGGTATGTTGTTCGAGATGATAGTTCTATAAGTGGACCTTAATGGAGGAGGATGGACAGTTTGGTTGAGAGATGGAAGTGAGTTGCTTGGTTGAATAGCCATTGATTGGTTACCGTGGTAGTTAAAGATGTAGCAAAGTTGCGTTGTTCTTGCTAGAGAAGACAAGTGTTGATGATAGATTTATTTTCGAGTTGAAAAGATGAGATTGCAGTAGGGATGACAATGATGTTCTAGATGCAAATTAGAGTTTCTTTTGAAATTTGGTCCAAATGATGCAGGTGATAGTTTTTGTGGCAGCAGTGGAAATCAGTTAGTGACGGACAAACTGTTGAAATATTGTAACTTCGAAGAATATTCTATTTATATTTGAGTAATTATTGTATAGATCAAATCCCCTTTTGCGGATTGATCAAGTCGGGTCTTGTATAAGATCAAATCCCCTTTTGTGGATTGGTCAAACTGTATTTTGTATGGTGGTATTTATAAAGTCAACCCCTAGTAATTATAAAGTGGTTTTAGCCACTTCTAGGAGAAGTCGACTCCACCAAGTGAAGAGACACAACCCTAGCGCCACCTCACATCTTGTATTTATGTGTGAGGATGGTGTCTCATTTGTACACACTCACCACACTAGCTCTGCAACTATGAAGAAGTGCACAAGTCTTGGAGGAACTATTACTGCAGCTAAGTGTGACGTCAAGGGGGGATCTTGGTCTA
The DNA here is from genome assembly GCA_009831015.1 of Picea engelmannii. NCBI lineage: Eukaryota > Viridiplantae > Streptophyta > Pinopsida > Pinales > Pinaceae > Picea > Picea engelmannii. Next base: position 787,841 of record ML785263.1, read on the forward strand.
TGTCTTGGTATTTTTTGGTTAAGTGGTGCGCTACTCTTCCTAGTGAAGGAGTAGAGGAGGATCTTCTGTTGGGTCTTTGGTCTATATATATTGAGGAAGTTTTTGCTGGGTTTTCTCCCCCATGAGGGTTTCCTAGGATAATTTGTGTGTCTATTGTTTCTATGATTGCCTCTCTTTCACTGATCTTATTTATGCAACTAATGTGCTAAATGATTATAATAATAAAGAAGAACCGTAATTGCTAGTTGTATAAGTAAAAACTTCAATACAAACAAGGTAAAGTTCACGCGTTATGTTTAATAAAAACAATGACCATATAGAAATGTGAATTACACCTTGTATTTGTAACAAGTATAGGATGGTATATGTAGATCCTATGCATTGGTCTTGAAGACTTTGGGCTTGTTTTTGCATAGAGTTTGTACATAGGAGAAGTATTGTATGGTTTCTAGGCGATATAATGAAAGCTTGTACTCGGGGTCTCCATGAGATGGATGAGATGGAGTACGTAAATGGTATGTACTTGTATCTATGTATATAACATGTAAATGACATCGCTAGTCTTGGATGGGCATGCATCCCCTTTTGCCATGTGTCCCTAACGATTTAGATAGCTTGTTCAGTATAATGTAGAACCTCTCTTATGAAGTTGTGAACACTTGGAGGAGTGCATTGTGTGTAGGTTGAATTCTCTATGAGTGGACTGTGTTGGTTGTGAACTCTAGGGGGTGTGGTAGGCCTAGAAAGCTGATGTTTTCTGTACATTCAAAGGGTGTTCATCAAAAAGTTGAATGAACCATGTACTTGAATGACATCCTACTAAATCGATGGTTGCAGTGGTTAGGTATCCATGTATTTTGATGGATGGTTGTTTCTTATATGGGCACTAACAATTTGATGATGTCTACATGATCGAGGTACGAGATCAAAGTGCTAGGTTCCATTGGATAATAGACTTTGTTGATTAGTAGTGTCTTCGACTCACGGTGGAGCATTTGATGCATTGAACCAATGAAAGATAACGATGAAGACCCGAGCTAACAAAGATTAACTCAAGTACTCATTAAGGGGGAGTGTTGGAATTATCAACTCCTACTTATCTTATACATTAATATGTGACACTTGACCATAGGAAAAGGTTATGATTTGTTATTACATTGGTCATTGTGATGTAGAGTTTGTAGCATCCCCAACCCCAAGTTGGACCATGCCACACACAATTTTCCACTATGATACCATTTATTAATTAAATGCCTTGCATATGAACGTAATTATACATTCCTAACAACAAATAATTCTCAAGCATTATTATAACAAAAAACCCATAACATAAATAGCATAATTATTCACACAACATTCATAACAAGCACATAAAAGACACTTATTTTTTGTAAATTACCGACTGGTTGTAGACCTCAGATGTTCCTCCCAACCATAGACTCTGTTGCTCGTAAACTCTTAGTAGCAGGTCACCCTTGAGTTGAGGCTAAAACTCCCCAAGGGAAAAGGCTTCCTAAGCCAGACTAAGGTCTAACAAACAACATAAAATAAACTCAGGCCAAGGTGCCAACTCCAACAACTATTCCCAACTCACAACCTCTCTTTCCCCACAACCTGGCCCACCCCAAGAAGTGTACCCGTTCTTTGCTCAACAGTCCTTTGATTGTCCCACTTCCCTTCCAAGACTTCAGCGACAGGTCGGACATGAATTCTTAGAGCTCTGTAGCCCTTGGCACACAAGGTTGCCCTAAAAAATTGCAACACCCACCAACTCAATACACAAGGAAATAATCCCAACAATTCTTTCACCCAGAGAGAATGCTCACGGGCTTGACAACTTGTTTCTTCAGCCCAAACCACCAAGGAATTATTGGGCACATTCAACCGCAAAAGCTCTCCAAGCATAGGTACGAATGATGGATGTAAGGAAGGTATGAATGGCAAAGTGATTGTGAGAATGATGAGAATGATTGAGAATGATGGGAAAATACACTAAGTTCCCACTTTATGTATGCATATTCCCAACTTGACACTTGTCATGCTGGGAACTACATTGTCCCCACTTGGCGATACGTTCCCCACCTTTAGGAACTTAGGATAAAAAAATATATCTCATAATTTAGACTTTAGGAGATGTTATTATAATGTTCCCTTGGCTTAGCCCCTCTTCCTAGACTCCTAGCCTCCTTTCCCTCTAGTGGAGTTATAACTTCCCATACTCTTTTGTCTGATTGCTCTGCAACAATGATGTATTTTTATTAATATCATTGAATGTGATTACATATTACAATGATAGGCATGTTGGCCTTTTAACATCTAGGTTCTCCGGCCTAATAATCACACAGACACTTTGGTCTCAAAACATATATACAATGGCACTCTAGCCCAAATATCTTGGCTCACTAGCCTATATAGTATATGTACATTTACAATTGGGGTTCAACCCAAGGGTATTACAAAGTTTGTTTCTACTTGAATGGTTTGCTTATAAGTTTTAGGAGGTTGTTAAATAAAGTTGGATGTGAGAGATTCTTTCCAACTAGTTTAACTTTGAAGTAAACGTGTGGTTGAGATATTCTCTCAACTAGTTGTTAGTGTGCCAAGATAGCATTCTATTTTTAAGCAAAAATCTTCATATACTTATGTATACTATTACATGTTTAATAAATTACTCAACAAAATTTTGGTTTATGGAAACCATATCTACTCATATTTCTACAGATTTATATTCAAGTATATCACATGGACTTCAATTGTTTCTATTGCTGAAGGCACCATAACGCTGTTTAAATATGAGAGGTCCAAATCTACAAATATGTAGATGATTGTTGTGATCTTACGAAGATAGAGGAGATGTGCATATTGAAGGAAATACATGAGGCATCCAAATCTACAAATATGTAGATGATTGTTGCGATCGTATAAAAATATATAAGATGTGCATATGGAAGAAAATACAATATTATAAGGGAAAAATTTCCAAAAGTTAAGAGTTCTTAGCACCTTACCCATAAAGCGATAAAAATTTAAGATAAAGAACACCTAAAACAAAAGAAAAATCACCTTTATAAAGTTTTCAAGAGTATAGGTTACCAAAAAAAGAGATTGAAAATGCAATAAAAAAATCCCTAGGAAGAGAAAGTAATAGACCTCATTAGAAAATGATTGTAAGACGAGGCATAAAAGATTGCACAACTTGTTCATGAGGATATGCAACTTGAATGTGGAGGTCGTGTCAAAATTCTGTACTCATCAGGGAACTCGCTAATTCCAATGCCCTATAATTCTCCATAGATGAGAGCCACCGAATCCCTTAAATCATATGAAGCAAACACCTTGGTGGGTGGTTTGACACATCACCAACTATTAAACCACACTCTTTTTGGCAATTCAAAGTTTATTAAATATAACAATTATTGTAATTAAATATGTATTTATCATTGAAGACTCATTGATTGGTCAAACTGGGATGGTGATATCCCACCAAGGTTCAATTCCCCAGGAACGTGGTATGTTTCATGCTTTGAACAGTGAAGCCACCATAGTTGTTAAGTTAAGCTGTCCATGGTGTTAGTTATAAAGACAACATAGTACCCCACCTCTCCACAAGTGTTAGGTGCTTGACATTAATTAAGAATCTTAAGGAAGCATCTCAAAACAACTTGAATATGTGTTTTTGTTAATGAAATAATTTTTTTGTGTGTCTGAATATATATATATATATATATATAATATTTTGTGTTTATGAAATTATATTTTATACAATTTTAACTAGATTTTTTTTTAAACCTAAGTTCTCACTTTTGTTCAAAATGAGTAATATTTTTCACCTCGAGGAAAGTAGCATTTTAGCTTATGTTCGATAAAAAGAATGACGAAACGAAGGAAGGAACTCAATTAACAACTACACTGGGTTAAAATATAATATCATATTGTAATGTTTGTGTAGAGTTTTATAGCTTACAGCTTTACAGCACCTCCAACAAATATCAAGAAAATTTATGGGATGAGGCAGATGGATTGCATAGCATATTTCATAACGATATTTATGTATTTATATGTTTTAATATTTATAAAAATTCGAGTATGTAAGTTAATTAATGATATGTTAAGTTACTTAATGATAATGATGTTTGAATTCTTAAAAAAATAAATATACAAACATTCAAACACCTATAACGTGGAATCAATGTGAAACTATGAAAGCTTCTATCCTCTAGCATACCATAAAGACATTTTCTTTATTATTTATTATGTTCATGTGTTGAACATGGCAATGGGATCAATGATGTGGGCCTAATGTGTAAAACTACACATTGATTCATGTGTTGTTCGTGGCAATGGAAAAATGGGTAATGACCCGTGTTGAAATTACTGTTGATCAATGCTCATGTGTTGTTCCTAGCAATGGAGAAAAGGGCAATGCTTATCGTTGAAAGTGAATGCCTTATCATGCACTTTAACAAGAATTTCTATTGTAGTWAAAATTTGTAATATTTTTCTTAAAAACTGCATTATTTTTATATATCATAATTTTTTTTTWTTTTTTTAATATATATATATATATATATTAAAAAAAATTAAAAAAAAATTATATATATATATATATATATATATATATATATATATATATCTTTTTTAAAGATTATATTTATAGAAATATATTAAATGTTGGTTAAAATCAATTAATTAAATTATATATAAAATTTGGTGGATTATATAAATAAAGTTATATAAATGTATATTATATAAAAATTTAGTGGGTTATTTGAGTGATTAAGTGTTTTAAATTTCATGAAAATGCATATAATTTTTAGACATTTTATTTACATAAATATATTGATTTTGAATGTCACATTAAAGTTGATTTATATTATACTCTATATAATTATGTATAGTAAATTTATATAAATGTTGTTGTAATAGAGTTTGCAAAATGGAAATTAATGAACAGAGAAAGGGAATGATAACATAACAAAAATGAACACAGTGGAGAAATGCTTTACAAGTCTATTGAAGCACCTCACTAGTTTCTACATTTAAACATAAGTTTTGCAAGCGTTTTTAGGGATATGGAAAGTCAAACGCTTGTGAAACATCCAATAGAAACAACGACATTTGAGGAGAGCCAAAACAAATTGTAACTGAACGGTATTGTTCTCACCACCCAACAATTTTCACCTTGACAACAATTTGTCTGATATCTTGCCCAAACAAATCAATCATCACCCTTCTTACAAGCCAAGAGAAACCAAACTCCATCGCAGTTTCTCTAACATATATGGTTTTGTAAACATGTTTGCACAATTTGTCCCAGTATGGACCACTCTATCTCCATCAATAATCTGTCTTACAAAATGATGCCTTGTCCCATTTTGGTCCGCTGAACTGTTTAGTCAAATACACAACTCTTTGAGTACCACATAACATCTTATCCTGTACTTGTCCAAACTTATCCAATAGATCCTTGCATTCATGTGAGACATAATCTAATGTAGATATGCTTTTGTCCAAATCCTATGCAATATCTGAATCAACATAACCACAGACTAAATCACTGCAACCATTGTAGGTGATACATGTGCCTCTAAGATACCAAAGAACTCATTTCCAATGCTTTGGATTTGCCATGTGTCCATTGACAACACCAACTGCATGTGAAATATCTAGTCTTAAACATTTCATTGCAAGCATCATCCTTCCTACCATACTGACATACAATATTTGCGATATATAATTCTTTTCTTCCTTACTACTAGGACATAACCTTGAAGAAAGATTACAATGGAAAGATAAAGGGATATTTACTGGTTTCACAATGTTCATATTAAATTTCATGAATATCTTCACCATAGACATTTGTTGTGATAACTACAACTTATCGTTTTCCCCGTCTCTGTGTACTTATATGCCCAAGGTTTGTTTTGATCCTCCTAGATCCTTTATCATGAAAGAATCAAACCTCTTGTACCGTTGCCTGGGTACCTTTAGGCCATACAATGATTCCCTAAATTTGCAAACAAATCTCCATTTGCGATCCTGAACAACTTCTGATTGTCCATGTACATATCTCTGCTAGTGATAATTTTGTGGATAGTAGGATCCCACAATCTGCATCCCTTAACTTCATCACTATAACTAACAAATATATAAAACCTGCATAAATTCAAAGATTGTAAGTCTGGAAGTAACTTGCGGTTTATCGATACCTGCATCCCCAACCCTTTTTTGCTCATATGGCCCAGTCGCTGATGCCATAAACAAGTAGATGCGTTTGCTTCCTTAGATACTCTCATTGCTTCACTTATTTCAATATTCCCTTCCAAGTTGTAAAGATTCCCAATCTTCGTTGCCTTCATTACCACCAAATTGCCCTTGGATAGATTCAATGTTCCACCTTGATCTGTATATTTATATCCACTAGAATACAAACTCCTAAAGAAAATAATTTCTTTTAAAGTTATGGTACATGTCTGACATCTATCAACATTCTTACAATACCATCAAACATCTTAATCTTAATGCTCTCAATCCCAATAGTTTTATAAGAAATATCATTTCCCACAAAACCAACATCGTCATCTATAGATTGGTAAGAAGATAACCAACTTCTATGTGAACACATGTGATGGGAAGCACCATAATCTAACAACCACTCTTCTTGATACTGTGAGATAGTACAAGAAGATAAAACTTCATCAACCATATCTGAACTTAACTCAATTGGATTTTCTTCCTTATCGAAGTCTTCCTTGGATCTTTGTCTCTTCCAATAATCTTTCTTGAGATGCCCTGATTTATTGCAGTACCAACATTTTAGCTTAGTCTTCTTTTGCTTTGACTTGGATCTGGATGTACCTCTCAATTTCTCCCATTTTTCTCTAGATGAACCTCTAGTCACCACTGCTTCTAGTGTGGAGGTTTATATACTGAATTTCCTCGTCACCTCCTCAGACAACAAAGCTCCCACAACAGAGTTATATTCAAGAGTATTAGTTGTACTAAAGCTAACGGAAGTGACTAAATGATCCCAAGACTCCGGCAATGAACACAACATCACTACTTTATCTTCCTCATCGATTTTTACATCCATACTAGTTAACTGACATATGAGATTATTAAATATATTTAAATGATCAATAATTTTGATACCTTCTTTCAAACATAAACTGTACAATTGCCTTTTCAAGTAGATTCGACTGGTCAAAGATTTCGTCATATAGAGGCTCTCCATTCTTTTCCATAAGCCCGTTGTTGTTTCTGCTCCATTGATATTGAACAAGACATCGTCTACCAAACACAACCACGTGGTGTCGAGAGCCCTTTGTTGATATACTTTGTTGATCGATGTTATTGTATAAAGGTCCATCCATAATCATTTTTCTTGTCTCTTGTTTATCCTATACTTAGCCATTTTTCTTAAAAATGTGGGTTGTAGAGTGGGCTACCAACAAGTCCACAAGTGCGCAAGTCCATAGTTTATTTTCCACCCCTCCAAAATCCCAACACTTCCGTTTTCTATGTTG
>ML785263.1:798745-817402 GCA_009831015.1 Picea engelmannii
AAACCTATAGAGGTAAGTTTGAACAACTAAAGATGAAGGAAGGTAAATATATTGTAGCTTAATTTCTACAAGTTGATGAAATAGTAAATGCTATTAAAGGATTGAGAGAAGAAATTAAAGAACCAATAATTGTTCAAAAGGTACTGAGATCTGTTCCAATGAGATTTGATCATAGAATTTCAACCCTAGAAGAAAGATAAAATATTTCTACTTTGAACATGGATGAGTTTCACAAAATCCTTACAACTTATGAAATGAGAACAAAACAAGGTAATTCACTCAGGAAGGAAGCAACTTTCAAAGCATCCAAGAAGACAAAGAAGAACAAGAAAAAGTCAAAGCCAAGTTGCATTTGTAGTGATGATTCAAATGAATATGAAGAAATAACCAACTTTGTAAGTAAGTTGAAGAGTTGAATCAACAAGTGCAAAGGTATGCTTCCCTTAATATGCTTTAATTGTGGTAAAATTGGTCATTTTGCTTCTACATGTCCTTATGCTAAGAATTGAGATAATGATAAATAAGAATCTCCCAATAAAGAAAAGAAATATAAAAGGGGAGACAAGGGAATAAACAAAAATAAATTCTTCAAGAAAAGTCTCTACTTAAAGGAGGACAGTTCCTCATCGGATGAGGATGATTATAGCGACAATGACTTAGAAAATGTACTCTTTATGTATTTTGAACATGATGAAGAGGATTATGAAGAATAAGGTGAGATAGATCTTAAAGCATAACAAATCAACACCTTAAGTGAACTAAATAAAGAGAGGAAGAAAAACAAATCGCTCAAGGGAGAATTATTCAAGTAAAAAGAGAGTTTTCAAAGTCCTAACTCTGAAGAAGATCAATATATGATTATGAACCTAAAATTCCAAGTGGAAGAAGCTAGAAGGATTGAAGAAATACTCAAAAGTCACCTAGAAGAAAATGATAAAGAGAAAGAGTGTAGCATCCCCAACATCCAACTGGGCTATGCCACGTAAAAACATTTCGAACCTGTATACAAAATTAAAACATATACACACACAAATTCTTGCGAAACTTTATATACAAAACTTAGAACAGAAAAATACATTATACAAATGCACAAATTCATATAGAATAATAATAAAAATACACATGCAACGCACACAGGAAAAACCCATAAAAATAAACATATACATAATAATGTAGCATGTAATTTAACACAAAATAAACACTTATCTTGGTAAAAATATCACCAACTGTGTGTAGACCTTCCACAAACCTCCCAGCCTTAGACCACGCTACTCATCACTCTCAACAGTGGGTCACCCCCGAGCTGGGACTAAACTCCACCCGAGTAAATGGATTCCTAACCAGGTTGATGTATCTCAGACAACAGGAAAAAATCCATCATAGGTGCCAACTCAAACTAAAATCCTACAATCCTTCATTCCCCACATGCCTGTCCCACCCGAGGAAGTGCGCCCCTTCTCTTCTCAACAATCCTTCGGCTACCCCACTTCCTTTTTGGGGCTTCAACAATAGGCCAGACATAAAGTCTTAGAGTCCTGTAGTTGCAGTTTGGCACCTTCGGGAAATTAATTCCCAACAATTCTTTCACCTAGATAGAAATTTCTCACGGGCCTAACAACCTGCCTCTTCAATATCCCACGGGCCTGACAACACACTTCTTCAGTCTAGCTCCTAATCTAACTAGGTACAAGTACATGTACGGGTACATGTACAGTGATAGGAACATACGAAGGACAACTGAATGAGTGAGTGAGTCATGAGGGAATGATGAGAAAATGAACTAAGTCCAAACTATATGTATGCATGTTACCAACTTGACACTTGTCATGTTGAGAACTACTTTGGCCCACTTGTCCCCATCCTTAGAACTTAGGATAAAATAATTATCCATACTTTATACTTTAAGGAATATTATTATAATATTCTTTTTTGGCTTAAGCTCCCTAGCTTATCCCCTTAACCTTAACTTTTAGGCCCCTTTCCCTAACTAGTGGAGTTTAGTCCCCATACTCTTTTATCGTGGTCGATCTACACACAATGATGTATTACATTAATGATATGAATATTTACATATACGAAAATAGGTCCACTGGACTTTAGCATCTAGGCTCTCCAGTATAATCATTACATAAGCCTTCTGGCTTATAATAAATTGGCTCACTAGCCTACAAAACACAACATATACACAAAGGCTATCTGGCCTCAAAATCGCGCACACTTAAGTTTGTTGCGCACGGTATCCTGGAATGTGCACACTTAATCATTTTAGTGCACAATACATGTGAAGACTATACCATGGAAGGTGCATGCAAAATGATATCAAACAAATCACCAACTTAAGAACATTTGTATTTACATTTATAGTTGGGGTTCAGCCTAGGGGTATTTCATTCCCCTCTCCCTTATTCATGCATTGTCCTCAATGCAATATATACACATATACAACCAAAATTTCAAAAATCTTCAAAAATATGCGGGTATTCTGCCCACATAGAATCCTCATGCTCCCAAGTTGCATCTTCAGGACCGTACCTGATCCATTCGACCTTTACTAACTCTATGGATCAATTCCAGAGTTTCTTGATCTTCTGGTCCAATATGCACACCGAATGCACTTGAAAGGTGCCTTCTTGCTCCACCTGAATCACATTCCAATCAATGACATGATTAGCACCAGGTATATACTTTTTGAGCAATGATACATGAAATGCATTATGAATAGACATTGATGCAGGAAATAAAATCATTTATGCTACAGGTCCAATCATCTCTAAGATTTCAAACGACTCACAATAGCGAGCTGCCAACTTTGAACAATTTCCCAACTTCAGGGAACTTTTGTTGGCTTTACTTTCAAGAATACATGGTCACCCACTTTAAATTCCCTGTGAGTTCTGCCCTTATCAACATAGCTTTTATACCCGTCTTGGGCAACCTTTAAATTCTATTTTATTTTCAACATTTTCTGTTCCATTTCCCGGAGTAATTCTGGCCCAACCACTGCTCTATCTGCTGGGTTGTTCCAACTTACCGGTGTGTTGCACCTTTTGCCATAAAGTGCCTCAAATGGACTCATATTTAGAGATGCTTGGTACCCATTGTTATAAGAAAACTCTACTAAGTGTAGGTAGCCTTCCCATTTTTATGGTTTATCCATCACATACATCATCAAGATAGCCTCAATCACTTGATCCACCCTCTCCATTTGTCCATCTAATTCTAGATGATAAGCTGTGCTAAAATTCATTTTTTTTCCAAATCCCTTCCAAAAATTTGATGTAAATTTTGGATCTCTGTCAAACACAATTGTCTTGGGTATACCATGTAATCGAGAAATTTATCTCATATAAATATCAACAATGTTGGAATCCTTGTGAGTTGGCTTTACTGGAATAAAATGGGCAGCTTTAGTAGCTTATCCACCACTACCATGATATAATCATGCTGCTTGATTGTTCTGGGCAGTTTGGTGATGAAATCCATTGTTACAACTTCCCATTTCCACTCAGGAATGGGTATTGGATGTATTAAGATAGCTGGGTGACTATGCTCATCCTTGACCTTTTGACACTCCAAACATTTGACAATAAAATTAACAACTTCTTTCTTCATGCCTGACTGATAATATTGTCTCTTGAAAAATGCAATAATTTTCTGGTAACCTGGGTGCCCAACAAAATATACATTATGCATTTCTCTCAATATCATATTTTTCAATTCCTAGGAATTTGGTACATAAATTCTACCCTTGTACATGATAATTTTATCATTTTCTAGCTTATAGCCTTCAATTTTTTGCTGCAAAATACCTTGTTGCAATTTTGTTATTATTTCCATGTATTGCAAATCCGATTTTGCAGCCTCTAAGATTCTGTCTTTCAAATCTGATTGGTACATGCTTATGGATGTAGCATGCAACTCATGCACCCTTCTGCTAAGTGCACCAACCACCTTTTTCTCTTTCCCTTTGATATGCTTTATATCAAATCCATATTCACTGAGAAATTCTAACCATGTGCTTTGCCTCACATTTAGAGTTGGTTGTCCAAATAAATATTTCAGACCACTATGGTCCGTCCTCAACTCGAACCTTTTTTCCATAAGGTAGTGCCTCCACATATTCAAGGCATGCACTATGACTGCCAACTCCAAATCATGAGTAACATAGTTCTTTTCATGCTCCTTCAACTTCCTTGATTCATAGCATACAACATACTCATTTTGACTGAGGACTCCACCAAGCCCTTCTTTACGTGCATAAGTGCATACACTGAATTCTTCATTTGGATCAACAATCCTTAGTATTGGATCACTTGTTAATAAATACTTCAAGTGTTGGAAACTCTTTTCACAATCCAATGTCCACTGAAACTTCACACCCTTCTTTTGCAAGGAAGTGATTGGGTGTGCAATCTTTGAGAATCCTTCAATAAATTTCCTATAGTATCTTGCAAGGCCCATGAATGATCTGACCTCTGTCACATTCTTTTGTGATGACCATCCTCTAATGGCCTCTATCTTCTCAGGATCCACTACTATCCCTTCTTCTGAAATGATATGTCCCAAATAATGAATTTGCTTCTGATAAAATGAACAGTTGATCAATTTGGCATACAATTGATGCTCCCTTAATACTTGTAATACCATCCTCAAGTGTTGTCGATAAATGTGTAGGATGTGAGGCATTTTCATTCATGGATGGTTTTTCGGGATATAACCAGATTTAGATCAAACCCAAAGACCAGCATAAAACAAATTTTATTTGTCCTTGGGGCACATTTGCATATCGTAAGATGCCTTTTCGCCTGAAGAATGTTGGAGCCACTTTTCAGCGGGCCATGTCTGATCCGGATTTTATGAGCATAAAAAAATGAATACAGATTATTAAAATATGATTAACACAAAATAACAGAGATACAATAAAACTGGTTTTCTATTCAATAAGAAAATAAGTTGAAACTGTAAAATGCAGCGGAAAACAAGCTTGCTGGAATGATGGCGGCTTATCTTTGAGAAGAGATGTGACAACCGTTCTCATTCGCAAGAACATGGTTACAATGAGGATCTAAAGGAATTTTACAATAAACATGAATGTAAAAAACCCTAGACATCTAAAAACCTAACCCTAGGAGATGAAGTGCCAAAAGTCATGTGGGCCCCGTTTGGGTAAGTTAGTACATCAACTTCCCGGGGTCATAACTTTTGCATACGATCTCCGTTTTAGGTGCACGATAGTCCGTTGGAAAGGTCTAAACAAGAAGAACAATTTTAAATTAGCTCAGGCAAGTGCTTTTGAGAGTAACCTGGGCCCCAAATCCCCAAAAAACATCGTTTAGGGACACAAAAGGATCCCAGAAGTTTGGAACCCAAAAAACTGCCAAGGTGGAAAACTGTTTTTTTAAGCCAATGGAATAGGTGGGTGGCCACCGATATCCACCTGGATCAATCCTACCTCCTTAGGAATAAATGGTATCCATTGCGTTGAGTTCCCCCCTTAGATGAGGAAATTTCTACTGAATTTGGCCCCGGGTGAGCCACTTGCCTTGGTGCAGGAGCTGCTCTGCTTTGACGACTCGATAAAGATGGATCCTTTGCTGTCGAGTGCCCTTGATCTATGTGTCCACAATCTGATCACTAGATTCCTGTTGCATGCAGTCAAGTTTGAGCTCTGTTGGTGTCAATTTCTCTGCTATCTCTGAGGTGTCCAATAATGGTGGGAAATATGGCCGAAGGAGAGCCATGTCGAAGACTAGATGTAGACCAAGTAAGGGGGGAATGTTGAGCTCAAAATAATTTTCACCCATATCCTTGGTGATGGTGTATGACCCATAACAGAGTGGGAGAAGCTTCCGATGGGGCCCTGTAAGGCGTTCTTTCTGCAAATGCAACCAAACTTTGTCACCCACCTGAAACTTATGTGGCACCTGATGTTGATCATGGCGCTGCTTGTACTTGACATTAGACTTCTATAGAATATCATGAAACTATTGGCGGATGTGTTGGATCCACTCAATTAACCGAGTGGCTTTGTTAACTTCTGGTGGAGCAGGGGATGAGTCGGTCGAGGTGGTCACTGGGGGTAGTGCAACATCCATGGGGCCCAATGATTGGAATCCAAACCCCACCTGAAAGGGGCTGTGGCTAGTTGAGCTATGCAGGGATCGATTGCAGCTATGCTGGACATAGGGAAGACTCTCATTCCATGTGAGGGGGTGTTTTTAATTGTACATGTGCAAGATATGCACGACCATTCGGTTGACAACCTCAGTTTGGCCATCTGTTTGGGGGTGGAAGGCAGTGAATTTGGTGATCTTGGTATCCAGCAGTGACCAGAGGTTCGACTAGAATGAGATGAGGAACTAACTGTCATGGTCTGAGATAATGATTTGTGGGATCCAAAAATGTACCCATACTCGTTCAAAGAATAGCTTGGTAGTGGTTTCTGCTGTGATGTTCTTCTTGCAGGCGGCTAGAATCGCCATCTTGGAAAAGCGATCAACAATCACAAAAACATAATCATTTCCCCTCTTGGTGGATGGGAGGCCCGACATTAGTCCATTGAGATGGATTCCCACGACCTGTTAAGAGTAGGCAGAGGGGTGTACATGCCCTATTTATTAGTGGTCGGTTTGGAAATAGAACAGGTGGTGGAGGACCCGATATACTTGTCGACATCCTGTCGAAGTTTCAGATAGTATAAATGTTTCTGCAACACTGCCACTATCTTTTCGACATCAAAGTGTCCTGCCATCTGACTTTAGTGAGCTTCCCAAATCATCTTTGCGTGCTCGCTTGATGGAACACAGAGATGACCCAAACGACACAACAACCCATCCTAAAGATGGAAATTAGCGATCACTGAGTTGGCGCCCAACATTTGGTAGGTTGTATAGAAGTCATGGTCTATCTCGTAGAGGTGGGGCCATCCAGAGGTCTCATGGATGCAAGATTCTAGCTTTGTGGTGAGTGCCGCAAATGGAGGTTGGCTGAGGAAATCAATAACTTGGTTGGTACTTCCTATTTTATACTTTATGTTGAGGTGGAACTGTTGTAAGTATATTGATCACTTATGATGATGATCATTCTACAATTTGCCTTGGTTCTGCATAAACTGTAGTGGCTTGTGAACAATGTGGATGACTGTCTCCTTCCTAAGAATGTAATGTCTCCACTCACAACAGGATTGCATAATGGATTACATTTCTTTTTCGTAAGTAGGGTACTTACGAACAAAATCTGATACTGTCTCACTATGATATGCCATAGGGTGGCCGTGTTGAGTGAGAATGGCACCCACAAGATAGTCTGAAGCATCTGTCTCGATATCAAAGGGATGTTGCAGGTCCGATAATGAAAGTACCGAGGATGAGCACAAACACTTCTTCAAGTCATCGAAGGATTTTTTTTGGGACAATATCCACACAAATTTTTCCTTACCGCCACCCCTGGTTACTTGGCTGAGGGCCCATGCGATATGAGAGAATCCCAACATGAACCTGCGATAGAAATTGGCGAGGCCCAAGAAGATTCGATGTTCAGTGAGCGTGGTTGGGGATAGACAGTCACGGATGACCTGGATCCACATGCACACCATGTTGATCAATGATGTATCCTAAGTAATGGACCCTGTCCATGCCGAAGGAGAATTTTTCCAAGTTTGCATATAGTTTGTGCCGCTGCAGGGTGTGTAGAACTTGCTAAATATGCTGCAAGTGTTCCGCCCAAGTCTTGTTGTATATGATGATTTCATCCAGATACACCACTACCAAAGTATTGGTTAAAGGTCATAGGATATCATCCATCATCCTCATAAAAGTTGATGGAGCATTTGTCAAACCAAAGGGCATGACCAACCATTCAAAAAGACCTTCTTTTGACTTGAAGGAAGTCTTCCATACATCTATCTATTCTATTGTGACCTAGTGGTATCCAGAATTCAGATCAATATTATTGGAGTATTTTCCCCCCATGAGCTGATCAAGGAGGTTGTCGATTCGAGGAATCAGGTACCAGTTTCAGACTGTGATTTTATTCAGGGCCTGATAATCAATGTAGAGTTTCTAGGTCCCGTCTTTCTTCTGCACCAACATGATTAGACTCCCACAAGGTGATGATATGGGATGGATGTGCCCCTTATGGATCAGTTCTTGGATATTCCTCTTGATCTCCTCATTTTCTAACAGAGAGCGGTGATAGACTGGCCCATTGGGTAGTGATGCACCTGGGGTCAGATCAATGGGATGCTTGACCTGGTAGTACAGAGGTACCCCAGTAGGAGAGGAGAAGATATTTGAGTATTATTCCATGACCTTATCCACTTGATTCCGTTGTGTGGATAGATTGGCTGTGGAGGCCCTGGATGTGGCTGCAATCTTTCACTCACTCTGAGAGCGAATCACGAAGAAGAAAAATATTCCGGTCTGAGAGATGAACTTCTTGCATTGCTTGGCATAGATCAAGGAAATAACACTAGGAGGGACTGCCTCAGGTATCCTGTACAATTTCCTATTCAAAGTAATAATAACATTACAAGGCCTAGACTCATATACAACATGACGTTTCCATAAATAAGGTTGGCCCAAAATAAAATTACAAACTTTGAGAGGAGAAACACCACATAATACCTCCTCTTTGAAGGGCTTAATGCTGTATGATAGTCGACACTGTTTGCTAAAGCAGAGATCACTTCTTTGGCGGAGCCATCCAATGGTGTAGGGTTGTGGTTGCAACGTTGTCGGCAGAGCCAACTGCTTGACGACCTCTGATGATATGAGGTTCTTCTGGCTATCACTATCAACGATGAAGTGCAGTGGGGTGCATTTTACCCACATCTGTGAATGGAAGAGGCACTCTCCTTCTTATGGCTCGTCTGGTTCACCATGCTGGAGCTTGGTGGTAGCAACGGTGGAACTAGGTTCCGCGTCAATGATCCGTCTTCCCCTTTCTGGTTCCGACTTAGAGTTAGAACCCACACATGATTCAAAGGATTTCACTTCAGCCACCAATGACAACTTTTTGCGGCAGTCAACAGTGCTATGCCAAGGGCTCTTATGGAAGTTGCACCACTTCCCGGTATCTTTCTTTGTCTTTCCCATTTCCTTCTTTGCTTGCGGCTTGGACTAGTTGTATTGATACTTTCTATATTTTCTCTGTCCTTTATTCTGTGGGTTGGGGCTGCCCTTTTCTGGCTTTTGCTGTGCAGGGTTCCCAGGCCCAAATTTCTGCGTCTTTTGTTTGAGCTTTTGCTTGATTTTGACGACATATTTGTAGGCTACACCCAAGGATGAGATGTCCAAAAATTCCATTTCGGTATGGATGTATCTATGCATAGCACCATATGTCTCTCTAAATATTTGATAGCTAGCTTGGTGTGCAAGGTATGGAAGATATTTGTGAACTCTGGAACTGCTTGGTCTCTTTCTTTCCACAGTGTGGTCCATTTGGTATACAAGTCATCATAAATTACAATAGGGTAGTATTTTTCATTAATAGCATCCCTGAAGGATTCCCAGGTGGCTGTGACTGTAAATAATGAGGGTTCTATTGAGGGTTCCTAAATCCCTTTAATTCAACAGTAGGAACCAAACCCGCCACCGAGGCCCAATTAGACTCTGCAACGTTTAATGGTTGAATGGTTTTCCAGATCTTGCGATCCGACCAATTAATCAATGGGCTTTACATTTTCTTGTAAAATCTCCTCCTTCAATTCGAACGTTCTCTTTTTGTATTTTCTCTTATAGGTGGGACCGATACAAGATAGAATCCGATATAAACCAACTGGGTAACAAAGTGGGAAAGCTTAACTATTGGAGAAGGCTAAGCTTGGGATAACCCATGTGCTCAAACATGCAGACAATGATTCTTACACCTACAACGAGCCTAGTACTAATACATTAACTTGATGGTGTTCCAATTATTGACTGAGATACGATTATCAGGAGAAAACATACATGCAATAAATGATGGCAAGAAAAATAGTTTCCTTAACTCTAATCATCAATCACATATTAACACAATAATTTACTTTTCATTATTAAAGACAAGAACTATAAAAATATTGAATCAGATAACTTATCAACAGATTCAGAGGCTCTTACTCATTACAACATCCATTCATGAGATAAAATCGGAAATAATTCTTCTTCAGATCCAATCACACACGCTTTTGATGAAAAACACAAACTTGTCTCTGGTCCTAAACATGAATTCTCTATTAAGGTAGCTCCGAAATAGTTCTTCACAAACCCAAAAATGAGGGTCTTTGCAACAACCATCGACCCTTTTCTAACATGTCAATCCTCTTATTTATAACATATTATTAACTAAAAATAACCATCAAAAGTGCAACTAAATAAAACAAAAACTCGCCACATGGCTCTTTCATCTCTCAATCTTCTAAGAGTCATCAAATGATCTCACTTGAGTGGATGACTCTTCTCATACTCTAACCATTTGACGAAGAGTTCCTCACATGTGTTGGCGTATGGGAACTTGTGTTGATCCATAGGGATTGAAGAATCTCCTTGATCTCCACTTCTCGTGCCCGATATTTGACTACTTTAGCACTTAACTACTGTAGCACAGTCTGAGCCTTGATTGAGTGCTCCGTGAAATGTTGCACTTTTCCTGGAACCATGTTCGCCACCTTTGTTATCTCCACACCCCAAGATGAGTCTTGTTCGACATGTAATTTGACTATGTCGTGCAAGTTGACAAAGTCATCGGGTGTGATGAATTCTAGAAGGCTGATGTCTCTCATCTCTCGGTTGATTTTGGTCCATATCTTTTCTCACTCGGCCCACTTCTCTTGGATTTCCCTATGAGGTTCTTGGGCCATTCCTACCCAGTATTCAACAAAATTATTTATGGGGTCGATGTTGTTGTCCCTTAACACTCAAATACGATGTTCTTCGACATGATCCCTTTTGAACCACGCTGATGTAATCAATTCTTTTCAAACCTTGGTGGTACTTTTTGTACCACCTTTCCACGTCTTTCCATGTCTCTAGCGCCATCAGGGTGTCTTCTTGGAAGTCGACTATCCCTACAGTGAAAAGGTGCCACTCACTTGTGAATTTACTGTAGTCATCTTGGAATTCACTTCTCAAGAACACCGTGGAATGTGTGGAGTCCTGATAGTATTTATCCAAATGGCGTAGATGTTCCAACTCCTTTAGCACAATGGCCATATCTTCTTTATCTTTTATTTCTCTATCCAAGGTGGCATCTGTGATCACCATCCCTGCGGTGATAAGCTCAGACGTCTTGGCAGGCTCGGTGCTGATCAATTTCTCCTCTGTGGTGATGAGGATGGAGCGATCTAGAGTAAGCCTCCTCTTCTTGGTGGTCCTCTTTACGATATCTTTCCTCTTCCGGTCATAGGAGATGGACTGTATATCAACAACGTCATCCACAAGTTCAAGAATTTGTTGATCTCCCCAGGTAAGCATATTTACCAGGCTTCCGATGATGTATATCTGTTCAAGAATGGGTTCTTGGCCCTCTTCTGTGTGTTTTGAAGGTCCGACCTCTGGTTGTATCTCATCGGGAGGTAGAGTACTGGCTGAAATTGAAGCATCAGGGGTAGGCTCAGTACTTACTTGATAATCGGCTGTTGAGATGCCGATTTCCTGCTATGGAATTTCTTCCTTTTGTTCTCTCGACCCTGGCTCATCCATCGGACTATCCATTTGGGTATACGATACATCAAGTAGCTTAGTGTCCAAGACACTTTCAAACTCCTGGTAATTCTATGGAAGGACCTGAATTTGAGCATCGAGAGCTGGGGGAGATGCCTTCTCGGGCTCCTTTTCCTCTGTGATCTGCACCAGAGTTACCAAGGACACCTCCAAACTTTCCTCATCATCATAGATTGTTATCAAGTTGTGGAGGGGGTTTTGTGCACTTGCTTTCCTTTATGTTCTTTCTATCTCTCGATGAGATGAAACGCCCCTTGGTGATCTGGCCTATGGTGTTGAAACTTTAGGGTTATCTGAACCAGTGATTTCTTCAATTTGTATTGGCTCTGGACCACTTGGACCAGTCCGACTTTCGACTGGGTTGTCGGTAGGGACCCTTGTTATTTCTATGAGGTCTGGGTCATCTTGCAGCTTATCGATTACTCTTTTTTCTTTTTCTATCATGAGAAATCCCCTTTCATGTGCCTCTGACATCATAAGAAATCCCCTGTTCTTCACCGGAGACACCATGGAAACCTCTGTTGCCTATGCCTCTCTGATTTCTTCCCTGGATCTGAGGGCCTCTTGAGCCGACTGCTCTATTTTCATCACATGTTCATCCAGGCTCATGGCCCTGAACTTGGTCATTTTTGGGTCGACCATCCTTTGTACCACCTCGTCCCAGTCCTGGGTATTTTCTATGAAGATTTCATCTTCGAAAACGTAGTGAGCGTACGACCATCATGATCACACTTGTGAAACATGTTGCAAGACCAGGCCCTTTGGATCATGCTTGCGGAATCAAACCATCGATAATATGAACTCGAGTTGGCTCAACCCTTCCTGTTTGGCTTGAGCAGTGTCCTTAACCAAGTAGAACCCTACATGGAAACCATAGGGTATGAAGGTCCGTTTCTTGTCCTTGACCAAGGTGGCGTTGTATCCCTGCAATATGGTTTGATAACATATTTCTCCTACCACAAGTTAGTATGGGACATGAGCTGGTAGGAGATGTGGTGCTCCGGTGGCCCCAAACACCCTGATGTAGGTATCATTCTCATCCAAGTACCAATGGCCTACCTTTGATATCATTTTCTCGGTCGCAATAGATAGTCTTGGGAATTCCTTCTTAAAAAGAATAAAATAAATTCACGCGATGAATTCATCGCATATGAGGGAGTAAGAATTCTTATACATGTTTTCCCATAGCACGCTGAAGTAGACATGGACCGAGATCTCTCCAACATGCCAGCTCAGATTCATGCCGACAAAGATGTTTCTGGCGCACATGACATTGAGCAAGTATGAAGCCAAATAGAAAGATGGTGTCTCTCCTTCCTTCGGCACCTAGGTTTGTTGTACACAGTTGATCAATTGTTTATAAATTATTTCTCCCCACTTGAAACCACCCATGGATATCGCCACTGTATAAGCCAAAAGCATCCACACCTCTCAAAATCTGGAGTAGTCCTTCTCTCCATATAATCGAAAAATGAGAGCCATCAAATAGATGTATGGCTCCTTTATGTTGTCCATCCCTTACCAACCAATGATTCGGTTGGTGTACTTAATTTCCTCCCTCCACCATGAGGCCATCACCCAACTGGTGTTGTGGCGTTCGTAGAACTTCACCACGAAGTCTGTGTTTAGCCGCTCCTCAGGGTCTCTAAGCTTTAGTATTTCTAAAATTCTACCGGTAGGAACACCCCGACACATCCACTATTGTCATCGTTGATTAAAAATTTCTGTGTGTTTGTGTGGTCGATGAGCCATTTCGGGACCTCTATGCAGGGAAAACGGTGGTTCTTCTCGCCACCATGTGTAGATATGACCGTCAGATGTTGGGGACCACCTGGTCATCGAGCGCCCTTACTCCCAGATCACTGTGTGGGACATATTCTGGATACTCCTCCTAGATGAAATTGTTAAAGAGTTATCCCCAATGTGGGAGTGCCATCTTGGACCCTGTGCTTGAAAACCTTCGACAGGTTAAAGAGTTTTCCCCAATGACAGGTTTCGGCCTCAAGGCGTATTCCAATTGTTTTGAAATCCCTGGCGAAGAGCCTTCTCCTACCTATGGTTCTTTCAGTTTCGGTTCCCTCGACGATCGTCTAGTGGTTGGATTTCTTGGAAACATTGTTCCTGCAACTTAAAATAAAATTTCAGAGACTATGTAAAAACCAAAACCGGATAAAAACATAAAAATTATAGCCATGTAAAATTTACATACTTGGATACATACCTGTGAAGGTTGCTAAAACCTGGTTATTTTGATACTCAAGGGATCTCTGCAGCCTTCGAATTACTCATCTTTCTCCTTCATATGCTCTGGAATTTGTTTGCGTACATAATGATTTCGTTTACAACAGATCAAGAGAATTTAAACATGGAGGAACTTACCGTGTCGCATCAATGATTCAATTCGGGTTGTGAGTGAAATTTTAACAAATCTTCCGGTGAATCTCTATAACTTAAATTCATCGTGGGTTGATGGCGGAGGCACGGGTGGTGATGTGGTATATTGGTGATTTTAAACGTCTGTTTTGATTGGCGCATGAGGTAGAAACTAATGCAGGAATTTGTGTTAATTATCTCCTTAAATGCTCAAAATCTGATCGTATCTAATGCTGAAACATCCCATCGTGTCGCTCTCTCAATGGGTGGATTGGGAATCGGGGATGTGCTATGAATTTTTTCGTTGATGTCTTTCTACAAAAATATCCGATGCCGATCAATTTCATCATATAATGCTATCATGGAAAAGTTGACTCGGAGGTGTGACTCAGACCTAGGGAACCAAGAATGATTCGGGAGAAAACTATACCGTACGATCCTCCTACCGAGTAAAGATACATGGCGTTGAATATCAGTGACTTAATTATCATGTATTAATCGGACTCAGGACCTTCCTTAAGTTATTCATTCTAAAACAAACCTTAGCTTGTCGATGCTGAAAAGTATCTAGGGTCGATGATCGATGATAAACCTATCAAGTGATTTATTCGGATTAGCTTCCTAAAAAATGCCCCGATGCTGAAAATTCATCATGGATCAGTGATCGAGAATAAACTTTAGCGCAGTCAGAATGTTTGTTGCGATCCTTTTAGTTTTTCCCCAATTTCGATAAGCATGTCGAGAATTGGCTATCGACGATATCCTTATGCAAGACTTGACACAAAATAAAAAATTCCTTTTACTGATGTGTTAGCGATATTTCCTGTAAAGGGGATTAGATAGCAAAAGAAGGGGTTAAAAACCCATTTGTCCTAAGTTTTGGGCGATAATGCGCCCATGGTAAGCAGCGAGCAAGTCCGAGCGGTCCAAATTCGCGCGCCCGTATCAACGATGCGCGTTGGATTCCAGACCCCCCTTGCCTTTCTACCTTTAAGCGGGGGGGGTCTGGAATTGGGGGTACACCTCTCCGACGGCCCAGATCAGCGTGCCCGGATCAACGGCGATGAAGATCATTCCAGACCCCCCCCGCCTTGCTACCTTTAAGTGGAGGGGGGGTCCGGAATCCCGTATGCAGGTTCCCGACGGCCACGATCGAGGCGCCCCAGATCGACGACGCTCGTGTAGCCCCGCCCTTCTCAACTTCCCTGTGCTTAATCAGTATGGGCCCTCCTCCCGTCATTTCATCCTCCCTTCCGCCTTTCCCCTGCTTCCATGTGTCATCCATTCACCTCTCCTCTTTGGTTCACGTGGCCTTCCCTTCTTCTCATCATCCACTTGTTTCTTGCCACGTGTCTCGTTCCTTTCCTTTCCACGTCAGCCTCTCACCCGAAGGCAAGTTCACTTCTCTCATCTTCCTCCCTTCTGCCTGATGTCTTCCGCCATGAATCGTACTCCGTCATCCTTCTCTCATCCTCTGCGCTGGCTTCCATGCCCATCCCTCAAGCTATTCGGTTATTCCAGATGGTAGCGCGAGAAGTCTTCCGTATCCTGAAATGCTGAGTTGGCCGGGCCGTTCTCAATCCCAAGAAGCAGTTATTGAAGTAGTTGGTGGTGGTTAGATATTGCCTCCGCCTTAATGGGAAAGCACGACCATGAATTTAAGGCACGTCGTTTCGTCGTTGGAATTGTCAAACAATTAAGATTGCGTCTGACATAAGTTGCACGATCTTTCAGATGTTGACTGTCAAAAGCCATGCAGACGCAAAGATTTCAATGCATTTTCTTGGTTCCGCTGCTTTTGTTGTTTTGAGTATATGTAGGCATTTTAGCCATTTTGGTATCTATCGATGGTAGATCTAAGCTCCTGACTATAAGTTTCAACGACATTCTGGTTTCCTGGTTATGCCTCTGTGTTTGAGACTTCTTGGTTTATGACAAACAGTTTTCCTTTTTTATCTTTGTTTCATCTCATGCCAGAGTATTCACAGTTGAATGATTCATGTGGATCGTTGCAGTTATGTTATGATAAAGGATTTTTCGTGGCATTTTTGTACTCTCCGGTTTTCTGTGTTTGAATATAAAGAGACTTTGTGTTTGAATGCTTTCTCCTCCAGTCTGTTATGAACATGATGTTTATTATAGACCTTTACACCCTTCTTTCATAAGTCTTCCACCTGCTCACCTCTTACTACGACTCACTGTGTGGAGTTTATCAAGACCTCACTCGTTCATGCATGCCTGGCCTAGTTTCTGAGTTGAGATTGTATTGTTCTGAGTTTCCTTCCATCTGATCACCCCTTTAAAATAAAACGTGACATTAATCTGATGGGCGTCGGGCTCTACTCCTGCAAGCAATCCAGGAGTGACTTCCGTCGCCAACATTTTTGGCGTCGTTGCCGGGGACGAAGTTGAATATTTTCCCCGGATTTGAACGACAAAGATCAACTGATTTCTGAAGGTGCATCAGATATCAGAACTTGAAGATTGCTACTGTGCACCTGGCGACTCCACTGTGATGACTCCGCTAGGGAGAACCTGTCCTATCAACTGTGGCTTCGAAAGGCAGACACACGAGGTCTAATCCACACTTGCCTTTAGCCACACCAGAAGCCGACTTGGAAGCGGTGCGTAGAAAGGGAAAGAGATATGCAAAAGAAGCCTCTATCGCTGGAAAAGGTAATACGCCATCCCCTTCTGTGAAAACTCCATTTTCTTATTCTCAGCTTCCTAGTCATACTTCTTCTGAGGTTTCCCATTTTTTGAACTTCGGGAGTGTTCCTGCTGAGTTTCCCCCTCCTGGTCTAGTATCAGAGGGTGATATCCTTGTCACTCCCCCCTCAGGAGGTTTCACTACTCCTCCTTTGATTGCTACTGCTGCACAGAGAGAAACACCTACACACTCAGGTCCCTTAGACTTCTCTCTGTTTTCCCCATTGTCTCCTGTGAGGACCTCTTTTCCTACCTCACCTGTTCACACTCCATCTCCTCCGAGTTCTCCTCCGCTCAACGTCCCTATGGATGGTGTTAATCCCCCTCCGAACAGAATGGATTCCATAGTCACTGCTAGATATGCTCCTTTGATTCTTCCTCAGCCTTTGAACCCTCTCCCTACTGGAGACTATTTGAAATACATGCCCAAGTTCAGTGGTGAGGGAGATGTGATTGCTGAAGAGCACCTGGCTGCCTTTTACAGCTATGCAAACAATCTAAACATTGAAAATGAAGATGTTTGGATGAGAGTCTTTTCTCAGAGCTTGGATGGTGAGGTGAGGAAGTGGTTCGGGGGACTGGCCCCTGGATCTATTGCTGGAATTGAAGCACTGGATACTATTTTCCTGAGGCAGTGGGGAGATAGAAAATATTACATATATTACATGACTGAGTTTGGGTCCCTGAAGAAGCAGGAAGGGGAGTCAGTCTCTGACTTCTCCAAAAGATTCAATAATATGTATAACAAGATTCCTGCAGAAATTAAGCCTTCAGAAGCCTCTGCTCAAATTTCGTATGCAAGTGCATTTAACCCCGATTTCTGTCTCGTATTAAGAGAAAGGAGAGCCACCTCTTTATCTCAGATGCAAGATGCAGCTATAGAGGTGGAATATAATATACTAGCAGCTGACAGACTGAGGAGCAAGGCCGACACAGACAGAAGAAAAGGAAATTCAGAAGCCTCGACTTCTGACTCCAACATCTCTGGCCCATCATTGTCCCACCCTCAAGTAAGCGAGCTGGCCCAAGTAATGAACTTTCTAAAAGAAGAGGTGGAGAGATTGAAGGTGGAAAGGAGGAATATGTATAAGGGCCCTCAGAACACCGAAAATAAAGGAGGTTTCAGGAGACCAAACAATTTCTCTCCTCCAACTATGCACAAAGAGAAGGAAAGAGACAGAGATGACCAAAGGATTCAGGCTCCCTTCCAGAACAATTTTGTAGTTGATGAAGAAGAAAGAGAAACAGACGAGCCTGAGCCTAAAATCCACTCTGTAGAAGTCACTCCTCCTTTCCCCCACCTAACTAAGTTAGCATATGAGGAATCCCTCATGAACAATCAGCTAAATGAACTAAGCAAGGGAGACAAAGCTGGCGGTGGCCGAGGCAGGTATAACCTGAGATCAGACAAGAGGGCAACAACACCTGATGTTCCCGAGTCATCCACTAGAGCAGAGAAGCCTACTGACGAGGTAACAGAAAACCACAAAGGTAAGAAGGTCCAACCTCTCTCCCCTATTATTCAAAACCCTGCTCCTGAGATTAGAGAAATTCCAAAGCTTACATCTTCCTTTAATTTCGAGCATGAAATACAAAAGATCAGAATCCCTGTGCCCCTCACTGAGTTAATCAAACAGGGGGAATTCAAAAAACGCTTCTCCGACCTGTTGAAATCTGAAGCCTCTATCCCTTCCACAGACTTCATAAACCTCCAAGATGAAAGGCCTACAGTAGTCCTAGGTCCCATGGTAGAAGACAGAGATGATTCATCCCCTCCTTTCTACACCTCCCTGAACATACATGACAAAGTGCTGCATAATTTCTTAATGGATTCAGGGGCCTCCCACAACCTCATGCCTAAAGCCGTCATGGAAGA